>JAOTRO020057997.1:0-14746 GCA_028566515.2 Pyracantha coccinea | reverse complement strand
AATAAAATCTTTCACGCTCTACGCGTTTTATACACCTTGGCCCCATTTGTGGTATTACTAACTACCTAACTAGATGACTAGCAACATGTCCAACTAATGTGAGGTTGAAAGGTTCTACTCAACAAAGTATGCAACCTGATGACTAAAGTCTACAAAGAAGTTCCGACCTTGGTGCTTCGATACAAAAGGTCATGCGATTTCCTCCAAAGGCAAGTCGGTGCTCTTGGCTTGTGTTTGGATTATTATTTAACATTGGGCTTTATGATAAGGAGGCCCAAGGATGCCAAAACAAATGGAGACTTGCCCGAAGCCCAACCAAGAGGCCTAAAGTAAATCGAAGCCATTTAACCTAAAGCATAGGCCACATGCTTATGATTGAAGTGATGGGTTGACAGAGACCAACTCACCACCAACCCAAAAAACACTTTCTAATGGCATGAAGGTGTAAATACAACATGACTCATTGCCCCTGAAAGAACTCGACCAAGAACAAAGCCAAATCAGTCGAGCCAAATTGTCTATAAAAGGAGAAAAAGACATCAAAGACAAGGACACTCAACCAACCAATCAAAAGACATACAAACTCTGCTCTCAAGCCAAATCGTACCCAGAAAGCTGAAACTTGTCCATATTCAGTCCTTTTAGCTATAGTTCCCTTAGAAAAGCTATCTTTTGTCTGGTGTAAAAGCTCTGCTACCTTCCCTTAGTGTTGTCGTATCAATTCCCTCGTGTAAAACCTGTTTACCATCCAACCCTTTTAGCTTACAAACTCTATAAACTCAAAGATAAATGGTTCCAAGAAGTTCGACCTTGACCGAGTCTCTTTGTTTGTACTTTTATTTAGTAGATATGTCGCTTAATGTACTTTTTAGCATGTATTCAAGTTGTTTCCAATAGTTTTCTACCTAAAAGTCCCATTTTGATTTGAATCTGGTTAACTTAATAAACCTGTTTTAATTAAGAACAATCCGTGTTCGAGGAAATGGTTAAAATAGGCATGAACTTCCTTTGTTTTGGATGTACAAGATTATGAACTAAAAGTCCTTGTTTACAAGGTAAGAAAAAGAACTTAATGTAGACTTAACCCATCTATGACAATTTTTTGATGAACTAGAAGTTTAAGTAACTTGGGGCCCAATTAATCAACTTAAATCACACATATCTAACAATCTGTTATACTAAGATAACAGTGACACGCAAAGATCTTTATTACTTTTGATCGCGAGCCTGAAAGCCTACACCTAAGGCCGCAGAAAGGCAGCTTTCAAACTAACTACTCACTTATCTTGCAGCATACCAAGCAGCAAGAGCATGCCCGATAATACACCAAGTACCAAAACCCCTAGGGAGCTGTGCAAGGGAAAATTATTACCCGAACATATTTTTGGCACGCCGATGGGATTCTACAAATATTCTTGTATGCCAAGAAGAAGGAAGGAGCGAACTTTTCGGTGGAAAACAGAGTTTGGACAAACCCATTGTCCGACAAAAGCAAATATGACAGACCGTCCAAAAGATTTCCCCTTCATATGAGGTCCAGCGATTTTGGAAAGCCCAACTTCTTCTGAGAAATCAGGCAAAAAAGTTTCTAATGAAGATCTGCAAGCTACTAGGTTACAAGTATTGAGAAGTATGAAGAAGATTACTCTGGAGACCAAGTATGAGAAGTTGTTGACTGAGGAGTAGCGAGTGAAGCACTCGTCCAAAGTGCCCCCATTCTACAATAACAAAGCCCCAATACACCGATTAGAGTTTGAAAGTTTAGAACTAGTGGAGAATGACAGCAATGTAAGAGAAAGAATTGAGTTGTACGCAACAGAGATGACCACTCCTTTCAAACTTTTGATGGTGAAGGGATTGGTCCAGCCTGTCAAGGATCAGAAGGTTGTTATGAATGATAGGGTTTTGAGCCTATGAAGCCTTCGAAGTACCAGACTTATTCTTTTGATTTAACCAAGCCTTCGAAGAGTTAGTGAGGGCTAGAGTGATTGTGCCCGACAGCACTAAGAAGATGCATAAACCAGAAAAGCTATGAGAGAAAAAGTACTGCAAGCTTCATTACACCTTCAACCATTCCATAGCCAATTGTGTCCAGTTCATGGATTGGATTCTGGATCTCATAGTTAATGGGAAGCTGTTATTAGGAAAACCTCAAGCTAAATTGATGATTGACAGATATCTGTTCCCAGAAGCCCCCGTCAACATAATCAACCTTAATTGGGTTGAGAAAGGAAATAGAAGGGCTACTTGGGAGGAAAATGGTGGTAGGAGGCAAGCTGCTAGGCCATCTAAAAGTGTTAAACGGTTGCTCGACAGACCACAAATAGCTGTAATCAAAGGAGTGGTCATATGCAGTAAATGCCAATGTGAATGTGAATTGAAAGTGTCAGCATCTGGCGCCATTATTGACCTATAGTTAGTTAGAAGAAAAGAAATAGAAGAATAAGATGCCCGCATAAGTGTCATTCGGGCAGCAGAAAAGGAAACTTCCAAGAGTGTGCTCTAAAGATTAGGAGGAGATTCTGAACATAAAAGTCTTTCTGAGGTATTCAAGAAATATGAGGCCTCTGGAAAAGCTGAGGACAAGGAAGCTAAGATGCCAAGGTGGATATAAGTGAAACCTTCCCAGCCAAGTTATCACGACAGTACAAGGCATGGATGGAAAGAGAGAACAATGAACCAAGTGCCCCCAATTACTAAGAAAGATTCAGCCTGAGTCGGCCGAAAATGGTATATGGTTGGCAAGGATGGAAGACCTGTTAAAGATATGGGGGCATCTATGATCAGAAGAGTTTAAAGACAACATAAGGCTCACATGAACTCAATGAAAATCCCTACCATTTCAAAAGCTTCGGGAATGTTAAGTTTGAGGAGGCCACACAAGGTGGAAGAAGACAACTCCAATGGAGAAGCAAAAATGATATTGCAAGAGCTAATAATAGAATGGAGGGTGGAGGAAATCATGTACCTCAGAATCCCCATTTAGAAAAGTATAGTGTTGAGAAGAGCTTATGAGAGTGCAGTGATGATGCCTACATCAGGCTGGAGACCAGAGCCTCTCTGTTTTGGGACCATTTCCCCTAAGAGGGGGATACCTTCATCTACACTAGAAGATAGGCCCGGGAAGCCCCATGGCAGTTGCTTAACTTTATATAACAGTAGATGAGAATGTGCCTGAGTTGATGTTAACTAAGGATGCTCAGGCTTGAATGGACGAGTTTGTGTATCAGATTAGAGGAAAGAAAGAAGAGGTACTTTGACCCAACAACTTCTATGTAAACATGATATATGTTTTATCTGCCATGTTCTGCAGCGAACCAGATCAACCTGCGATGATGGAGAGTGATTATTTGGCAACAAAACTAATGATGGCACTTGTTAGTTTTGAGGAAGCTAGGAAAGATAAATTAAGCATGGTAGCCTTGCCCAAACCTGCACGAAAGAAGCTCGAAAGGGTGTATTCAAACCAAATAGTGTTCAATAGAATGAGCTCAGCATTGGCAAACCATCTCAAGCCCATATACGTAACTGCTTATTTGAAGGGAGTACCCTTCAAGAAGAAGATGTTGATAGATGGTGGATCAGCGGTCAATGTGCTTCCACTTAAACAAATAAAGAGGCTGCGTAGAAGTGAGGAAGATCTTATTCCTACTGACCTAAAAGCTTCTAGTTTCTCTGGAGCCATAACAAGAACAAATGGGATATTTCCCTTGGAGGTTGACTTGGGGTCCAAACAAATCATATTAGCATTCTTTGTAGTGGATATCAGCTCTACTTATGGAGCTTTGCTTGGCAGAGATTGTATTCACCAAAGTTTATCTGTGCCATCCACTCTACATCAACAAGTTGCTATCTACCACGAGTCTATAGCCAAGGAACCAGGATTTTGGGAGATTATGGATGCCGAGTCAAGGCCAATACTCCTCCACAGCCAATGTTGCAGAAGCAAACTTCTACAACCCCAGAATTAGAATCTTGCAGTGTTTAGGAGCTAATGAGAATGATCGCCCGACTAAGGTAATGACCCAAAAGCTTCTAGCATAAGAGTTATCTCTCACCAATGAGGAATGGGACATGCCTCATATTGTCCCAGCCTAACAACACCAATGATGTTAGAATATATGAGGATGGACCAAGTGGTTGCAGTCAGGTTCTTAATCAAGAGAGTGTTGGTATATGGGAGAGAGAAAAAGAGTGAAAGAAAACTCAGTCAAGGAAGAAGCACAGTGGGAGAAAGAGGCTTCAAGCACCAAGAACAGAGAAGAAGAAAAGTTTTTGGGAAAGGAGATAGAGGCATCCATTCAATCGGCTAAGTGTATATATAACTTGGACTGGCCAGATAATGTGCCCGAGGGTCTAGAGTCAGTTGAATTTTTGTGTATAGATCCTAATAAACCAGCACCAAAAGTGCAAGACCCCTTGGAAACCATTAATTTGGGGACTGAGGATGACCCAAGGCCAATACAACTCAGTGGCCTATTAGAAACTGGAGATCGGGCAAAGATAATAAACCTTCTACATGAATTCAAAGATTGTTTCACACGACATTACAAAAAAATGTCAGGATTAGACCCCAGTTTAGTAGAGCACATAATGCCTATCATAGAAGGGTACAAACCTATGAAGGAAGCACCAAGGAGAATGTCAAAGGAGATAAAAGAAAATGTTAAAGAAGAAATCGATAGGCTAGTGAAAGCAGGATTTATTAGGCCTGCAAGATATGTTGAGTTATTGGCCAACATCGTGCATGTATTAAAAGTTGTAACTAACACCATCAGATGTTGTATTGACTGTAGAAATATTAATGAAGCCATGCCTAAAGATGAATATCCCATGCCTATGGCTGACCTATCCATAGATGTAGCTACAAAACATAAAGTTCTATCTTTCATGGATGGGAATGCTGGTTACAATAAAATAAAAATGGCTAAAGAGGATATACAAAACACAGCTTTTAGGTGCCCAGGACATGTAGGAGCATATGAATATGTAGTTATGCCATTCGGGCTCAAAAATGCTAGTGCTACCTATCAGAGAGTAAAGAATGCCATTTTTCATGATTTAATCAGGCATAGTATGGAGGTGTATATTGATGACATTGTGGTAAAGTGTAAAACTAAAGAGCAACACTTAGAATACCTCAGACAAGCCTTAGTGAGAATGAAGACCCACAAGTTGAAAATGAATCCCAAGAAATGTGCTTTTGGGGTGAGATTGGGCAATGTTTTGGGATTCCTTGTTCATCAAAGAAGTGTGGAGATAGACAAAAACAAAGCTCGGGCCATAATGAAGTCACATTCTCCCACCAACAAAGTGCAATTGCAAAGGCTTTTGGGGAAGATCAACTTTTTAAAAAGGTGTATTGTTAATTTGACGATCAAGATCCAACTGTTAACTAGTTTACTAAGACCAAAGAATCAAGAAGAGTTTGAATGGGGCCCACCACACCAAGAAGCTTTTGATAAAGTAAAAGCATGCCTAGCCTTTCTATCAGTACTAATGCCCTTTCAAACGGAAAAACCTTTGAAACTCTATATTTCTACCTATGAAAAGTCAATAGGAAGCCTACTAACTCAGAATAATGAAGGGGGGAAAGAGCAAGCAATATATTACCTTAGTAGGATCCTTACTGAGGTAGAAACGAGATATACCCCAATTGAGAAGCTATGTTTGGCTTTGTACTTCAATGCCTGCAAGTTGAGGAATTACATGTTGCCTTGCCACATCCATATCATCGCCAAGACCGTTGTGATCAAGTATATGCTATGAAAACCAATGCTAACTGGAAGAATTGGGTAGTGGATTCTAGCACTATCAGAGTTCAGTTTCCAGAAAGAGCAATAAAGGGGCAGGCAATTATAGACTTCTTGATCGAGCACCAAGAATCACATGATGAACTTGTCAACATCCCAAGGACTCTAGAAGTGGCTAGTCTTTGGATCCCACCAAGTAAAGATCACTCGAGCAAGGAAGAGTGGGTTCAGCAAGAGATAAAGAGAATAACCAGCCTATGGATCATTTATTGGAGGTTGTATTTCAACGGATCTTGCACTCAACATGCTACTAAAGCTAGGATTATCATCATTGATCCTAAAAGAGTTTAACATTGCTACTCATTCCTTCTAGGTTATCAAGATACTACCAATAATCGGGTAGAGTACGAGGCATTAATCATTGGCTTGGAAATCTTGATAAAATTGGGGCCAACTAAAGTTAAGTTGTTTAGTGATTCAGAATTGGTGATTAATCAGCTGATTTGAGACTACAAGTGTAGACACATCACAATGGCTGGTTATTATTTGGTAGCTACTCAATTGTTAAGTTATTGGGGTACTGAAGTTTCAATCAATCATATTCCCATATAAGCAAATTAATTGCTAATGAGATGGCACAGTTGGCTTCTGGAGCACAAATCCAAGAAAGAAGGTTCAAGTTGGATGTGGAAATACAAAGAAGAAATCTCCCTTCTATCTTTGAAAGAGGGTTCAGCTTAGATGTAATGACTAAAGAAACTGAGATAGAAGACTAGAGAACACCCATTATCCAATACTTGAAAGACCCTTCTTCTCCCTTCTATCACTTCAACTGTTGTGAAGAAATTCATTGCGACCAAAATCTTACACAAATATGGGAAGATCTTGGTGAATATTATTAAGAGAATGGTAACAGATAGTCTAGAGAGATGGCATAAGAAGTTGTGAGATACTCTTGGGGCTTACAGAACCTTAAAGAGATAAGGAACTGAGACAACCCCATATTCCTTAACCTTCAGGCAAGATGTTGTACTCTTTATAGAAATCAATGTAAATTTTGTAAAGCTTCAAAACTAGTACAGTCTACATAGTGAGTAATACATTCAGGCCATGTGTCAAGGGATTGAAGATTTGGATGTACCCCGAATTGAAGCCTTGAACAAAATCCAAGAAAGAAAGAGAGTTGTTGCCTGAGTTTATAACAATAAAGTGAAGTTAAAGACCTTCAAGGAAGGGGAATTGGTATGGAAGGAAGGTCTACCTCTGGGAGCTCAAGTTAGAGGTTTTGGGAAGTGGAGTCCCACTTGGGATGGACCTTTCATCATTAACCGAGTGTTAGACAGAGGAAGGTATTACTTGGCAGATTTAGAAGGAAATTTGCAAAGACATCTAGTCAATGCCAATTTTTTAAAGAAGTATCACCCAACTTTGTGGGATGTTAAAGACTGTTATCTTGATGAAGTTTGAATATAGGAAGAAGTATTAAAGCTTTTCTTTTATTTTTAAGTAGTTAAGTAAAAACAAGACAACATGGGAATCGAAGAAGGTAGATCTTTTATTTCATATAAATGAGAAAAGTTACAAAAGTCCAAGCCTAACAAGTTCACATCCCAACTAATGTAGCTATCCGAGAGTGATAGGTTTGCATTATGGTGAAAATTCGCCCAAGCTCATCTAGGGCCATGTTGTTGTTGGATAGTTGGGCCTTGGAATCCTCTACTTCTTGATTAACCCTATTCACTTCTTCAATTTTTGGTATAATTTGCTTAAGAGGGTCATTTATTCACCTTTTAGTGTAGAGAGTTGCTCCTCCAACCTTTAGATCTCAGCAGCAACCACCATGATCCTATCCTTCATAGCAGAGCCCTCATCCACCAACTGCTGGAAAGATGTTGAAGTCCTAAGATGTTTTTTCTTATGGCACTTAAATCTGTTTGATTACCTTTCAGCTCGCTGGTGTTGATCCCTCAATACCCTCAGGTTCTCGAAGAAGAAGATGAAGGATTCATACTAAACCTTCGACATTTACTGAGCCTTGTACAACTCAGTCAATGCCTTTTTAGCATCTTGGAGAGCCTTGAGGCTGAAATAGGCTGAGAAGTCCCTTTGTAACCATTCTTTGAAGAACCAGTGTTAATCTTGAAGATTTGGTGGCTCATAAGGGCGCATTGGGACCTGAGCTTGGTCTTGATTTACTCTCAGACTAGTTCGGAAAAGGAGGTCGTGGCTGGAATGGAAGCAATGGAAGGGGGCATCACTCCAACACCCTTGGAGGTAACTGCAGCAGAGGCAGCTTCAGTTAAGATGGATAAGGAAAACCAGAGGCAGATGTGGCAGCAACAACAGTCTTCTTTGGCTAAGAGATTGGGATCCTTGTAACTCCAGAGGCCTTAGGAGGCCTAAGAATGACCATTTTGCACGTTGCAGGCCAATAAGACTTGCTTGAGCCCTCGCCAGAAGCTTGTTACAAGCCAAGGGAAAATCAAGCTAGAGAATGGAGTCATACATAAGGTAAAGAAGAAGCAGAAGTGAGAAGACTTTTTTACCGAAGCTGGCCCTTGAGCTTTAGGGGGAGGCACCTCTGTTATCATAGCTGCCTTAAGGGAAGCAGGTGGGCTGGCCCAAAAAGCCACCTAAGGATCCCTCAGGCTAGCCACTTCTTAGACCGCGAGGATCTCAAGGACAATTGGCTCCCCAAAAGTTGTTGGTGGTTGCTTGGTAGCCTCATACACCGAAGATAACTAAAAAAAAAAAAAACAAAGCAAAACAAAGTATAAGTACAAGTTAAGGGAGAACTCAGAAGTGGTTAAGGGAGAAAGGACTTACTGAAGTACTATCGTCCTTCATGAAGTGCAGCAACTCCCCAATTGTTGGATTAAACTGGGAAGTAGGAGTCATCACCATGGTTGGAGGATGAGGAGTAGAAGAGGTAGGAGCTGAGATTTGCCAGACTAAAGGCGCAGGTGCCCCAACCTTTGCTTAGAAAAGAATAAAGATGTTGGTTAACTTTGAAGCTGGAAAAATCAAAAACTTAACCAATATTAAGAAATAAATATACCTGTGAAGGCTCAGCCCAACAAATGGAAAGATGCACTACTCGAACCAGAAGGGAAGATGCCTCTGGCTAAGATATACCTTCGCCTCTTGTATCATATTACAAGAAAACAAGCAAAGAATTAACATAAGGATCAAAGAAAGAAAACTTGGAAAGTAACTCAATACTTAAAGAGTGAAGGCTATACCTTCAACTCCTTGAGGATTGTGTCAATGACTGCCTTATCCTCTAGCTGAACTTCTCCACCCGACTGCCATTTTTTAGGAGTGGTGGCTAATTTCTTGGTTGGTGGAGGCCCCGATTTCAAGCAAGAGATGGGGAATGTTAGTTCAAACTTCAAGAAAATCAAAATTGAGAAGGAAGACTAAGGCTAAAGTCACTTACTGGAGGATTTTTGTTTCTTTCTACCTGCTTCAACTGGATGGGCAGATGAGGGCTTTGAGGATTGAGAAGTCTATGACTTGGTCCTCTTCCTGGTGGAAGTTGCCCTTGGGCTAGGCAAAGCGAGTTAGGGCTGAGGCCTCTCCTCGATCTCAAACTCTGAAGATTCCACTACAGTCGTCCTATCTCGTCGAGGTGCCTGAGTCTCCACTTTAGGCCCAACCTCAGTCTCTAAATCTCCAGCAGCTGGGTTGGACCCGACCTCTTGCCTCGCTGCCTCAGTTGTGCCTTCTTGGAAGACCAAAACATCTGCAGATTTTTCTTCTTTTGACCTGACATCCACTTCTTCAGTGTTGTCTTGGGCTACAAAACCAAAATGAAACTTAGTAAATGACGAACTACAAAAGCATAGCAAAGAGAAGTAAAATAGAAGTGATACGGTATACGTATGAGAAGAAACTAGTTTTTATGGTTGATCGCCTCATTCCAGTTCTTAAGTTCTTCCTTCTTCGGGCAAGACTTGAAGAAAACATGCCTAAATAAGTGATCATAGGCCTCCCTAATGTCCCCTTCATATTTCTTCAACCACTTGGCTTCCCACCAAAAGGCAAATGAAGGAGTGCACTCAAAATTGAGGGCCACGGGCTTGTGAGAGATGCGACTTCATCACTTTCAAGCTGCGCCGAGCTAGCTGAAAGATCACGTCAGTGGGAAAGTGAAAACGATAGGAGGTTCTGCAATGCATAGAATCAAAGAATGGCATTGGGATCGCGTGCTTAAACCCTAGCTGCCTACCACAAAAATTGGGGTGGTAGACCTCTAGCCCACGTTCATAGCCCGTGTGGTCACTGCGCACTCCCCAAGCTAGGTCTCGTTGTTGGATACAACTTATAAATTTCTCCTTGCAGAGAATGCTGGCATCTTCCTCAAAAGCATCTTGAAAGATCTAGTCCGAGAACTTAAGTTTGACAAACTCTGAAGAAGTAGAGGCAGGCAAGAGTTGAATGGTTAGTGGGAGACGCCTCGGCCAAAATGCGGGCTAGAACTACTCCTTCAGGGAACTCCAGGTTAGGCGTCCAAAACTCGAGGAAGTACCATTGGAGCCATACTTGGACCATCCAGGTTAACCCGTTGAGATTGGTCTCAAAGAGCTTGCCTCTGGTCATCTCTTAGAGGAGGTGATAGAGGTGTGTTAAGAGGAAAGGCCTTGTAACGACCTCATTAAAGAAGTGTAAGGCCTCTACCAGTGGGATCCACTCCAACTTCACTCCTTTGGATTTTTTTAAGAACACATGGTTGTTCAACCAATATAGGAGGAAGTACATGTGTTACTGAGCCCTATCTGCAGTGGAAAAAGGCTAGCTGAAAGTCTTCTTTGCAAATGGGATGAAGCTCGTGAAGGACATCTCATAGCTTTTAAAGGTTGATGGGTTGTATTCTAGCAGAGTAATGGACTCAGAAGCGCTCAAGCTTTTAGCAGTCGGGCAAGATGGCGAGGACCAACCATGAGTGATATCCACACACCTGCCTAAAGCCTTAGCCTGAAGACTTAAGCCATGTTAAGAACCATGGGAGACACAGAACCCATTCTAAAATCGAATGTGTTGGTCCCATTGTTCCAGGAGAGAAGAGTTGTGGTCAGAAGCTCGGGCTTGGTTATCATCATGACCTTGCAGTGCATGATGAGCTCATAAATTCCATTGGCTATCCACTTTTGCTTCCAAATAAGCTCGAGCTTGTCCACCCATTGCAACCAGGCTTGATCCTTCATCAATAGGAAGCCCTTTCAAAATTTGGACTACTTGGAGGCCGAGATGCCAGCCTCGGCAGAGTACGGATTGGGGGTGAACCAGTTGGTAGTGAGCATGTTGTTCTCCACCGCAATTGGGACTCAAGGAGTCCAGGCCAGTCCCAGAAAGTGAACACCATCTTCCTTGAAGAATATTAAGAAGTTCAGGCTAGCCTGATGGCGATGAAGACCATTGAGTCGGAGGCGCATGGTGAAGATGCCCTCACCAGATTCACATGCAGGGAAAGTTTTTATGGGTAGGAATTGAGAAAAATTCGAGGGTAGAATGCAAGGAAGAACGGCAAAGGCAAGAGGATTTTGGAATTTTGAAAGCTCAAAAAATAAGGATTGCTAAAAGTGTTGGCTAAGAAATTTAAATGAAGGTTATATAATAGGTAGTTAGTTAACGTTGGAAATCATGGGTTAGTGTAAAGGTTTATTCAAAAATGGCTGTTTAAATGGTGCAAGTTCCGAGCTAAAGCATACGGCTAGTGTTTAATCATTACTAATGTCTCAATTATCAAACTTAACAATGATTAAACGGGGCACTGTTTAGGTTATTATTTAACATTAGGCTTTATGATAAAGAGGCCCAAGGATGCCAAAACAAGTAGAGACTTGCCTAAACCCCAGCCAAGAGGCCTAAAGTAAATTGAAGCCATTTCAGCTAAAGCATAGGCCACATGCCTATGATTGAAGTGATGGTTGACAGAGACCAACTCACCACCAGCCCAAAAACCACTTTCTAATGGCATGAAGGTGTAAATACAAGATGACTCATTGCCTCTGAAAGCCCTCAGCCAAGAACAATGCTAAAGTAGTCTGGCCAAATTGTCTATAAAAGGAGAAAAAGACATCAAAGACAAGGACATTTAACCAACCAATCAAAAGACATATAAACACTTGTCCAGATTCAGTCATTTTAGCTATAGTTCCCTTAGAAAATCTATCTTTTGTCTGGTGTAAAAGCTATGCTACCTTCCTTTCGTGTTGTAGTACCAATTCCCTCGTGTAAAACCTGTTTACCATCCATCCATTTTAGCTTACAAACTTTGTAAACTCAAAGAGAAGTGATTGCAAGAAGTTCAACCTTGCCCGACAAAGCGAAATCTTGCCTGAGTCTCTTTGTTTGTACTTTTATTTAGTAGATTTGTTGCTTAATGTACTTTTCAGCATGTATTCAAGTTGTTTCCAATTGTTTTCTAAAGAGTCACATTTTCATTTGAATCTGGTTAACTTAATAAACATGTTTAATTAAGAACAAGCTGTGTTCGAGGAAATAGTTAAAAGGGGCCTGAACTCCTTTTATTTTGGATGTACATGATTATGAACTAAAAGTTCTTGTTTACAAGGCAAGAAAAAGAACTTAATGCAGACTTAACTCATCTGTGCCAATCCTTTGATGAACTAGAAGTTTAAGTAACTTGGGGGCACAAGTAATCAACTTAAATCACACCTATCTAACAATCTGTTATACTGAGATAACAGTGGCACGCCAAGATCCTTGTTACTTTTGATTGTGAGCCTGAAGGCCTACACATGAGGCCCCACAAAGGCATATTTCAAACTAACTACTAACTTATCTTGCAGCACACTAAGCAGCAAAAGCCTGCCTGACAATACACCAAATGCCAAACCACTGGGAGCTGTGCAAGGGAAACCCATTGCCCGAACAGCTTGTTCATGTATGGATTGCATTTGCATCATGTTATATCTCAAGTTTGGCGCAAACATGACCAATCTTGGTTCTTAATCAAATGCTTTAATATCTTCGCTTGATCAATCTTATCCTCATCTGTAGAGCTTCACATTCGAGAAAATCGTGACAGAGAATGAGTCTGGTGAAGAAGATCTCGATTACATTTATCAAATGCTTGATCAGTTTTATCCCCGTTTGCAGAATCTTCACATTCTAGAAAATCGTGACCAAGAACGAGTCTGGTGATAAAGATCTAAATTACAAAAGTGATTGGTATAACCTCGATTCTTTTACCTACTGCTTAAGTCTAAAATCATTCACTAACTTGACTGTAAGAGAGCCTGTTTGCTCACGATTGTTTATTATTTTGCAGGTTGCTCGAGTTTATGCTCAACCACCACTTATGGCGCAATGCGAATTTGGTTTCAACAATTATGAAAAATACTAAGGTTGCAGAGGTGGTGCTTTTTGAGGTTTGAGGTTGTTTGCACCAAGGGAGTGATTTCCTTATCTTGGTGCAGCATAATCCTCCTATATAATGTTCTATCTTTCTTTCTGGGTTGAGTTTTTGGATCCCCATTTAATAGCTTCTAACCTCCTTTTTGTAGTTGAATGACCATTTCCTAGGGTTCATAAGAAATCTCTAAATATGGCTTGGTATTCTCTCCTTTTTGCCCCTAGTTCTTCTGGCAATCTTGTTTTGGTGCAAGGCAGCTAGGCCCAGCTACCCTCATGAAGCGTGCAACACACCTTTTTATCGAGTCACTACTTTGTCGGGTCATCTTCCTTAAGCGTTACTTCTAATAATGTGTCTCCTAACTTTCATGCATTGCCCTTCTACATGAGCTGGGAAGGGAACGTCAACTTCTCTTTTCATTAAATGCATGCTCTGCTGGGCTTTCATGTGACTTTAAGGTTTGGGGTTTCATTCCTTCCTAACTAAGTTGGTTAGCTTGCGAGGGAAAGTATACCTGGCAATTTCTTACATGAGCCGTTAACATAACACATAAATGACACGAAAATAACGGGTTTCGAGTCAACACAATAACTAATCAGGTCGTTATAGGGTCATACTATAAGGACCCGTTAATAATGGGTCCTTAACATGACTCGAAGGTGACTCGCAGGTAACTTGTTTTGACACGTTAAGAAGAAAAGTTGTTTTGATGATTTTGATTTTTTAAACTACTAAAAAAACTTACAATAGAATACAATACTCATAAAAAACTTACAATAGAATACAATACTCATAGCCTATATGTATTATATTGTATATTAAATATGTATTATTGTATTATTATTCTGTATGAATTTTAAAAGAAAATTAAGTTTTATTTTTATTTTTTATAGTATTTTTTTCACACGATAGATTTTGTTTAATTAGATTTTAGATTAGTCACCGACAGGATTCGAACCCACGCTGTCATGCAAGGGCTTAACTCATTTCCATCACTGTAGTAAAGGTTCACTTGCATTTATTTATTTTTATAGTATACTATAGGCAAAGAGAGATTAAAAAAAATTATAAAGCACATTACAAATTAAAAATCAAGTAATTTAAAAAAAAATTATAATAATTAATTTACAAGTGGGAAAATGTGAAAAAATATGCAAATACTCGTGATTGCATTCTTTACGCATTGAGCATGGGTACATCGTCATTTGAATTTTTAAAGCCATACAAACCCTCATGAATAGTATTTTTAAGTGAGTTCAAAATAAATAAAATTCAGAATCATTAATGTACAAGTCTAAAAAAAGTGAAAGCATATATAAATGTGCAAGGTTCCTCAACCTTAAAACGCAAATCCCTTCATTTTGCATATCCTTGAACATTTGGTATTTTGTAGTAATGTACTAATGTTTTTTCATTAGGATCTTATTTTGGAGTAAGTAATACTTGAAGGAAAAATGTCTTCTTGTATTTATTTATTATGTTTTAAAGTAATATTTGACACACCCCGACCGAAGTTAAGGCATGCTGGCCGTCACGTGAGCGTGACGTAACCATATGCACAAGCGGAAGCAACAATTTAAAGAGAACATGACCTGATATAAAACCAACATCA
>JAOTRO020057531.1:0-14751 GCA_028566515.2 Pyracantha coccinea | reverse complement strand
AAGTTTATGTGGTTTATCATGATTTTCATGTATTGATTTAGTGATTTTTCAAAATTTATCGGAATTTAAATATTTTTGGGTTAAAATGTTCATAAAATTAATTTAGGATAGTCTACATATTTTTTTTTAAAAGTTAATTTAAAAAAAAATTAGCCTTCATTCATTATTTG
Source organism: Pyracantha coccinea (assembly GCA_028566515.2). Classification (NCBI taxonomy): domain Eukaryota; kingdom Viridiplantae; phylum Streptophyta; class Magnoliopsida; order Rosales; family Rosaceae; genus Pyracantha; species Pyracantha coccinea. The sequence continues at coordinate 14,581 of JAOTRO020057531.1, read as the reverse complement.
ATAATCTTGGGCTAAAATTTTAGGCCAGAAGGGTTGGAGTAGAAACTATTTCTGGGCTAAAATCTAAATTTTCTGGGCTAAATATTTTTAGGTTTTAGGTCACCATTGAAGATGGTCTAAATGAGCATCTTCAAAAACATCAAAAAGAGCTCCGTAAATTGGGGGCGTTTAGAACGGAGATGCCTCAATGTGTGCTCCTCTTTGTCAAACGGTGAGCGCATTATCTGTTTGTTCATGTATTTACACATTTCACCGGCTCTATTTTGTTTTTCCTATTACTCTTTAAGAAAATAGTTGGATGGTTTGATATATGTTAAATTAATTACCTCTCATGGGTTTATGTTGATTAATTTTTTTTGCCTCATCGTGTGCTTTTTTTTTTATTGTCAAAAGATAATTTTATTAGAGTAGATGTTAGATTAGCCACCAACGAAAAATTTGAACCACGCCGTAATATAAGGACTCTGTTATTACAAATGATTTGATGCTATGCGTGCTACTTTAATCCATATATGGTCGGCCCTTATTTATATTTTATACCCTATTTCTCTTTTCTTTTTTCTTTTCTCCTTGTGTGCTCCTGTTACCGAAACGGTGAGAGTGCTAACTGTTCTCAAATATACACATGATCCTTGTTTTCTTTCCCCTTCTCTTTAAGTAAATAGTTGAAAGGTTTGATTTATTTTTATTTATTTATTTTTGCCTCATTAATATGGTATGAGACGGAAGGGTGCTACTTGTTTTTACTGGAATTTTACACATGCGGCAGGCCCTTATTTTAATTTTTTTTCCCTATTTTTCTTTAAGAAATTAGTTGAAGGGTTTGATATAAGTAAGGTTACTTCTAATGGGTTTACATGTTTATTTTAACTTACTGAATTTTCTTCTTCTTGTTGTGATCATATAGCTATAGAAGTGCTCAAGAATGAGAGATCGAAACCCAGTGATCATCAATCCAAACGACGGAGTGTGTTCAAAAAAATACAAGAGCTCGTCTCCTCCGTTCGACTCTAAAGCCATATGGCATATAGATACTACGTACTGATCACAAGCAGGTAAACAAGGTGACATAGATATGCAAATGTTCATTACTAATTTCATCTAATAATTTGACTCATTTTAATTATTTTGTAAAAGGTGATGACTTTAATGTTCCCAATCATCTAGTTGGATGGGAATGGTGGCGATGAACAAAGAGAGCCAATAAGCCCTACGCCGTTCCCATGTGATTTGGACATGACGGCCGACGATTTTGAGATAGAGTCAAAACCACAGGCAGAACCGGTGTCGCAGCCACAGCTTCCACTGCCACTAGTGCTTGTTGGAATCCTACATCGGGTGAAAAGAAAATAATGGAATTTAAATATGATTACCTATTTTAACTAATATCGAGATCTTTTATGATAAAATTCATACCTGACGGATTGGGCAGGTGATAAAGTGGGGATGTTATCGGTATTGTTAGAGTGGGCCCAACGGGCCTACCGATCCAAAAATCCAACATGGTATCAGCGCTAAGGTTTGGACCCGTGAAAGCCAACAAGCTTGTCACTAAAGAAGGAAATAAGCCCAAAGAAGGAAACAAGACAGGACTCTTAACAGAGAGCCGGCCTCTGAGCTCCATTGAAAACAAGTAAATTTGGAATCTTAACATAGAGCGTCGACCTATGAGTTTCAATTGCCGATGTACAAGTAAGTTTGGACTCTTAACATAGAGTCGACCTATGAGTTTCAATTGCTGATGTGTGGATGTGTGGATCTCCACGTGTGAACTACTATATGGTCATCCATAACTGTGTGTAAAAAGAAAATGAGGTTTAAATATGATTACCCCATTCTATCTAATATCGAGCATTTTGTGATAAAATCTCACACTCAAAACCTTTTGTGATAAAACTACACACCTAACAGATTGAGCAGGTGATGAAGTGAGAACAGTATCAATGTTGTTAGAGTGAGGCCCCATGGGCCTACCGATCCAAAAATCCAACAATGCTGCCAAACTTGAAGAACAAAAGGAGGAGCTGGACGCCGGAGCTCCACGCACTGTTCCTGGAGGCCTTGAGTTTACTTGGAGGTCCTGAAGGTGAGGCTAATGACTAGTGACAATATGTTCATAGAATTATTTAAGTCATTCTTTATGGTGGGATATGATATCTAGTACTGCAGGTTTTTTGCTTGATACTAATATGTAGTTTGTTAATTTATGAGCTTATTGTTGAGCAGAGGCAACTCCAAAGCAAATACAAGTTGTCATGCAGGTCGATGGCTAACCAACGACCAAGTCAAGAGTCATCTGCAGGTTGGTTTGAAACTTTGAACACATTTATATTTTTGTTTTTGTTTTAATGCAAGTGATATTAGGAGATGAGAGATTCGAACACAAGACTTTGGATATAGGAATAACTGCTAGAGACCCTGATAAAACTTTAACTTGCCCGATGAAACAGTGTCAGTGCAAACAAACCAACTAATTAGGTCATTTACCCCCTGGTTCTCAAATCATGTGAAGTTTATCGTCTACCTATATTATATCAGGTAAATTAGTAATATTATGCTATTGTATAATCGTCCCACATAAAACTGACTTTGACCTTATTGATGATTGATGTAGTACTGAATCTGAAGGAAAAAATATATATCCTCTTTGTGGTTTTTGCAGAAGTACAGACTTATCAACCGAGGAGTCAAACTCAAACGACCTGCTGCCACGGCACGAGTGGCCAAAGGACACACCATTTCTATAGGGACTATTGGCAGCAACAACAGCAGCTCGAAGGTGCAAGCAACAAAAGGTCTCGATATTAGTTAGAATAGAATTAAAATATTTAAACTATTATTTTTTTCTTTCGTGGCCAATGTGGGATTCAACAGGAGTAAGAGTTGGAGTTAGGTGATAATACAAGATCCGCCAGCACCATTTTTTATTTCTTTGTGAGCCCAAAAAAGAGGGGCATGCTTACAAAGATGTTTCTTTTTAGTACTTATAACTTGAAAGATGTTTTACAATTGTTTTTTGGTATTACAAATACGTTGTATTTCTTTGGTTGAAACAAATATGTTGTATTTCATTTGCATTATTGTGCTAGATAATTTCTAACAAACATATCTCAAATTGGGAGAATGACTTACATGATATTGAAACACCGTCACGGTGGTGTTCCATGCAATTATAATAACGACAATGTAAGTTTTTGTTCTTATTTTATTAGCACAGAACGTCATATGACAATGTATCCATATTATGTAAGTTGTTTCTCTATACTAGTGAATAAATTTCCAAATTGGCATTGCCAACAGTGTATGCACATCAAATCAACTTCCGATTTCGACAGAAGGTCTGCGGCTTTGTCTGCACGAAACAAAACCCTAGGCCCACTCAATGTGGAGTCTTTTGGGGTTATGTTGTGCAAGGACTTGAGGGGCGTATGTAACGGTCTCAATGTCGGAGTACAGCAACCGGCGGGTGAAGGGTAAGGCGACGCAACATCATGGCCCGTACTTGTAAAGGTGAAATTGGTGGTGGTAATGGTGGAGGGTTGGGAAGCATGAGAATCTAGGAAGAAGGTCAAATCATCAAGGGGAAGAGAGGCGAAGTAGCCACCATAAAGTGATTAGTGTCAAGGTGAAAGCTGCGGCGGCCATCACTGATCCAGTGTGTCTCAGCACGATAATATATTAATATTCATCATACAAAGCAAACCACCTACAAAAAAATTCATAAAATATTAAAACTCAGTGTTAAATTGTTAACAATATTTGCGGAAAGTAAGCGTAAAATTTATATCTGGTTTATTAAATTTAAATCATAGCAGGTGGCTAAGGTTAGGATGATTTTTTAATTCACCAAAAGGAGAATGATTTTGTGAAAACAATCCAAAACCCTAGTCACTAGTCACAAAATTATTCTCCAAAACCTAAACCGTAAACTTTTTTTTTTCATTTTTTTTTTCACAAAACTATTACCCTGCTACTCGGTCGAAATAGGAGTTGAAGTAGATCGAACTCGATGGAAACAGGAAAGGTATGTGATACTGCTCATCGCGCTTGAAGAAGACGTCCTAATTATGCGACTTCGTCATTTCAAAGAGATTTTTCAATGTACCGGGAACATGGCTCAATACACCAACTATCATAATACAAGTGATTAAATTTTTATTTTCAAGTATCCAACCACTTATATTATGACACTTAATGTACCAAACCGTTTTCCTATCATATTGAAAAATTTCTCGTTGTACCGGGCTTAGCCTCACAATGGGCTAGCAATAATGTAGTTTAAATTTGCCTTTGGCGAGAATCGATACTAAGACCCCTCACAAGTGAAAAATAATATCACTAGACCGTAATACTAATTAAGTGACTAATAATTGAGATAATATATTATGTTTATCTCTGAATCTGCTCTCTTATCTTGAAAGTTTGAGTTTCTACTATATAATTATATGACGTATTGTATCGTCGTATTTGTATTTGTCTATAAACGACACATGACTGGATTGACAGTATCTTAAGCTTTCTTATTTTAAGCTACTGCTATGTACATAAACCCTGATCGCTTGCTTCAAGTTTTCTTTCATTTTTTTTTCATTCCCTTATATGTGTTTTGAAGTTCAGGCATCCTCAAAGGATCAGTTTTTTTTCTTTGTTTGGAGAGTCAGGTTTTTTGTTTGTTTGGAGAATGTTTTTAGTAGTTGAAATGCATTTACGGTTCAAAATTTATGATATAATCGTATCTGTATGATTTGCAGTTAAATTCTCTTACATACAAGGAGTCTAGTAGTATATATTATGAAAATAGTAGGGCAAAATCTCATTACAAATAGGGATTCTATACAAAGTAAATAAAAGTATGTCAGATGATAGTTAAAAAAACACAAACCCTACTATGTAAAACATATATATTCTTCTGATAATTGCACAACCAACCATACAAGAATTTTTACAGAATTAAAAACTTAAAACAACATGTAACACGTTATTTGAAAATTAATTATACATGATTCGTAGTCTATTAATTAGGTTAGATCAAGGTGAAGTGCTTTGTTTTGAAGAAGAAGCTGGGGGGATTCCAGGGATCCGAGGCGTAGGTGGGAGTGGGAATGGGAATGGAGGGAGGAATGGGAGCGTTGGTGGTGGCGGTGACGGCGATGGAGTGAAACCGGGTATAGGTGGGAGGTTGGGAATCAATGGTGAGGGACCTGCTGGTGGAGAACCTGGAAGAGGAGGCAAATTAGGAATTAATGGAGCTGGTGGGGGCTGAAATGGATTAGGGATAATTGGTGGAAAGAAAGTATCTGGATGGGCTACTTCTTTATTATCATCTAGTTGCCCATTCTTTGAAGTTTTGGAGTTGGACGACCCAGATGAAGTTTTTCCAGCAGCAAGGGGAGAACCTGGAATTCCAGGAAGTCCTGGGAGGCCTGGGAGGCCTGGGAGACCTGGGAGACCTGGGAGCCCAGGGAGACCTGGGAGACCTGGGATCCCTGGGAGGCCTGGGAGGCCTGGGAGGCCTGGGAGTCCTGGGAGCCCTGGGAGCCCTGGGAGCCCTGGGAGGCCTGGGAGTCCTGGGAGACCTCCTGGGAGACCAGTTGGGGTGGGAGGGAGAGGAGGGAGCTGTGGCAGTGGTGGAAGATAAGGGATCCTAGGGACGGGAGGGAGATCAGGCATTGTGGGGTCCGCCTGAGAGGGGGATGGGAATGCCAGCTCATCAGTAGCAGGGAATGAGAATTTCTGGGAATTTAATTTCTTGGAATTCTGAATGCTGGGTTTCTGGTTGCATAAGCCGGGTTGCTTGAGAGGCTTGAAGGTGAAGAAACCAGCAGAGAATATGTGGGTCCCTTGCTTTCTTGCCTTGAGGTGTAGGGAAGATGATGTGGCTGATGAGGCCACAGCACAGTAGGGTTCACTGCTGCTGATTAGTTTCACAGAGCATCCTTCAATTTTCTTCACATGTTTGCTCACTGAGAAGGGCAGGTGGACTTTGAATTGTCCATGGCTATTTGTTTTCACTTGTGCCTTAAAACTTGGTTTTGTTGAACTCCCATCTTTGCATTCCACACCAACAGAAGCCCCTGCACAAAAACGCCACAAGATTATTGATGTTGTGGAGAATGCATTCATAAGATGTTGGGACATTTTGTTGACTGACAATGAAATGTCGTAATCGACAAGTTACTGATGATATATCATACTTGGCAACAATAATATCAACACATACAAATGACATATCCTCCATCTTTTCTTTAAGAGAAATACTATCCCTACACTCCGTAGTCTGTTGGAAAGGAATTGTGATTGAAAGCAGAATCATACTGTCAAGGAGTTAGATAAGGCGAGATTTTGTTGTAATTGATTTGTGTTATTTGCTTTTCATTTTATTAGATTTTACGTTCTCTCTTTTTACACAACTTTGTTGATTTCTTTCTTTTGATTTTTCTTTGATTTATTCAAATTTAAAAATTAAAAAGAAACATGAGAGTATGCAGGGAGAGAGAACGGGTGTACCGAAATCATTGAACGGACATCTGTTCTATAGGCCGGACTACAATATAAAAAGAAACTTGATGACGAACTTGTTCAAAATTTGACATGAATTTACCTGAAATGAAATGGCTGGTATGTGAGAAATCCTCTTGGAAACATGTGTCACAGTAGACAGTGCCTACAACAACTGCAGAAGGATCGTTCTTCTCATGGCTAGCCTCTGAAGGAGTATGAATTGTAAGAGTAGTAACCAGAAAGATAACTGGAAGCCAAGACATGTTTTAGAGCCTATCTATTCCCCCTCTAAGAAGCTTTCATATTCCTGACTCTAAGAATGAGTTGATACAGGCTGCCCTTTATACAATTACTGAGGCCTTATAACCAATATAAATATTCTCTGTAGGATTGGACACTTTTTTAGGCATAAAAAAAGACACTGCTCGACTATTTTCTGCAATTCACGATACGTACGCAAAATTTACTCATTCAATTAACCGTGATTGACAGACAAATAAGGAAGGACTGTTTTCGAAATTTATAGCCTGCGGTCCATCAAGCTTCATTATTTCAGTCATGGAAAAACCAGTCAACTACAAACCAGAAGAAGTGAATGTAGCTAGGTTTCATTTCCTACCACCAAACCATACAAGAAAAGAAGGGTAATATTTGTGATGGTGGGCAAGTAGAAACAAAGAGGTCCCTAATTTTTGTGTTGCTGTCTGTTTTGTTCATTTTATTTTTATTGAGGTTGTTTCTTTGTTGGTGTAAGAATGCCAAAGAGAATAGTTGGGTCCCCGTTGGTTCACGAGATAAGTAGAGTGGCCACAAATTTCATGAGTATGAAGCTGTACACCGTCAGCAACAACAGGTTGCTGCATGTATTTATTCATGTTTTCTCTTCACATAGAAACAGATGATGCATGGGCGTCTACTATATTGGTTAGAAACAGGTGTGTGTGTATATATATATATATATATATAAATGGGAATATCTTAATTATGGATCTTAAACTTTATAGGAATTGTAGTTACAATGAGATATATTTGCGGTTGTCTCGCAGAACATAAATACATGTGAAAACTGAAACTCACAAAAACAAAAATGGCAACTTTCCATGGTGTCAGAATATGCTAATATGGTATTTGAGCAGGGAATAATTAAGATCTTACCATGACATAATAATGTGACATTAATAAGGGGCTTTATTAGTATGTGTGACCTCCAAATCTCAGGGATGTCTTCTACTTCTACGAGGACACTTAACTGAATCATTAGCATCATTATTAAAAGAGAAATGCTATAGAGATCTCTTTAAAATGATACTCTCAATGAATTCTCTGCCACCTTATAGTTTAATGTCAATTTATATGCTAATATTAAAAAATATTGTGTAAATACATAAGGTGTCAAAAAGTCTATAAAAAGTTCCTTTTTTTTAAAGAATTTCTTTTAACATTTCTCTTTTTAAAATTTGCTTTAAATTGTCACCAGCAAACAAAGCAACAGTAAAAGGACAGAAAGTTTGACCAATGTGATGATGTGTGTAACATCCAAATTAGGGTTTATCCGTACACTCGTGTTGGTGTTTGCACCAAGCTTCCTTTTCGAAATATCCTTTCCTACCCACAATCAGTTTATTTTGTCCTTAATTCAATTTCCGTTTTGTGAGGAAACCTAAGGCTACTTCAACAATTCTCATTTTCCAATAACTGCTTGAAAGTTTAGCGAAAAACTTCTCTACTGACAAAAGGGAAACATTTCGGTGTCACCGGAAATTTATACTCGTCTAAAATATATTACTCATTACATAACTACAGTCTTCGTGTCCACAATCGTAACGTACCTTGTGACATGCAAGAAATATTCCCCCACATGACAAAGGCACAACTCCAGAATAGTACTGTCAAATGGATCTGCACTGGAATTGACAGATTGTCTGCACAAAGTTTTGCATTGAGCTGCTAACAAACCCACAAACCTGTGCCGTTTCATTCTTTGTCCGTGTTGCAATTTTTTACAACGTAAGGCGCGGTTCTTGAATGTCCAAGTTTTATCTACGACAACCACAAGCCTATCTGTCCCCACTGCTATCTTGTGATGAAATGTTTTTCTTTTATACAGTTAAAAATGGGTGGCAATTCAGTAGTGTTCGATTTATCTATATTTGTGTTCATATCTACTCACAGTTGATCGATGTACAAATAATTCATATTTATTGAATAAAATTGGGAAGTTTTCATTAATAAGATGTAAACGGTGTTGATTGTTTACTTGTATTGATGTGTTGTGTCTGAAATTGTTGAGATAGGATCCTTACTGGATTCTTTTTGTGAGGATTCCTGAAATTCTTTAATTATGTTCTTTCATTATACATCTTCCGGTCAGAAATCATTTTAAATTATATTATTTAAAATTGAACACAAATAATACCTAATATAAACTGATCATACGATGTACGAGAAACGAACAAAATTAAAAAAATTCCGGAATAGAGAATCCAACAAGAATCATATCTCGAAATTGTTAGTGAAGTAAAGTAATAATGCATGTCGAAGTTAAAAAAGGATGCTTTTGTCCAATTCGCTGTCATCACGGGTTCCAAGATGTCATGTCTTCTCCTCACGGGCGAGTTTAAGCCTTGTGGGGGAGTTAGATGGGCTAGGTTTCAGGACTTTTTCAGGTCTCACCAATTTTCAAATGGTGTCAAATTTGAAACATATAAAGATAAGACTGTCTATTGTAATTTATTTATCTTCGGATTGGGTGGTCTATTATTATTGGAACTATAATCTATATGTCACACTTGAAAAATGGCATTTTCTTATTCTTTATGAGTGAATTTATGCATATTTTAAGGTTGTAGGGATGTAGCCGAGCTATTGAGAACAAGAAAGAGAGCTATTATTAACATTTTAGAATAATCATTATGAACCAATGGTGTAGTCATAATTTTCAAATAATGGAGTCATAATATCAACCAAAAAAGCTTCATTGGACCATTTCGTCGAGCACTAAGCATCTGTCAATTCCTATCAACATATGACAAAAGTTTATATCAGCATATGTCGACAACTACTATTATTTGTACAGGCTGGTCGAGGGTGGATGCAGGATATACTGGAGTAATGTTGAAGACTACCAAGGCATTTCAACTAAAGTATTTCATATAAGAAGAAGAGAGAAAGGGAAGACAAATATGATAGAAGAAAATAGAAGATGTAGGAGGAGGAAATTGTAATTTAGTTTGACTTAGCTATTTATAGGCGTCAAATACAATATACAAACAAATGTATATAGAGTTTTTAAAGTAATTGTTAGGGTCAAGAACAACCAATGACCCTATACTGACTCTGCCACTGTCATAAACTCTCTTCATGATAACATATTGTGACTTTCAGTGCACTGAAGCATAAATGTAATAGATATAAAAGTATAAAATTTTGCTTCTTTAAATTTCACCCGTTCGTCAATGCAACGCAATATATAGTAGATTCTCAAGGAGTTTTAGATCACTGTAAATGTATAGTGTACCCCATACACGTATTGCCTCAGGCAGGGCTGCAGGTTAGTTATGTAAGAATTATTTTTGCCCAAATACCATTATCCACATGCATCAATCCCCAAGCCCACCAAGAGACTTCGGAAGGCAAACCTGGCTCCATTTAACCAAGTTAACTTTAGTTTTGGATTGAGTGGAGCTGCAGATGAAATTCTTATTCAATCTATCAAGTTGGATCACAAATGGTAACTAGTAATTTCCAAGCGAAGGTGACAAACTGAACAAAAGTGGCCCAACCAGCAAGAGATAACGAATTCACCTTTTAAGCAGAAAGTCAAGCTTGAGCCTTTTCTATCAGGCATTTGTAAGTGTTTTCAGTGATGCAAGAATGAATGAGACCAGGGCTTTGAAGAAGTGGCAAATTTGATCCAGGAAGAACAGAGAGATCCCGAGAAAATAAGCATTAAATTGTTAATAATATTTGATGAAAATAAGCATACAATTTTAGATTGGCCACTCATTAAGTTAAAATCATAGCAGGTGGCTAAGGTGAAGAATGATTTTGTGAAAACAATCAAAAAACTCTAAACCCTAGTCACAAAATTATTCTCCAGAACCCAAAACCCGAGTCACAAAATCATTACCCTGCTACTCGGTTGAAATAGGAGTTGAAGTCGATCGAACTCGATGGAAACAGGAAAGGGTATGTGACATGGCTCGTCGCGCTCGAAGAAGATGACCTAATTCTGAATCCCTGCTTCTCTCCGGACTAGTGAGCAGTTCTACTGAAACGGTTTCAAAGTGGCGTAAGAGACTCGAGCATCTCTTTCTTCATTTTGGGTTTGTGCATTTGTCTTTTTTTCTACGATATAATCATATGTATTGAACTAATTAGTGTATCGCACTACATCGTTGTACTCATATCTGTCTATGAACGAGACATGAATTAATCACTTAACTGGGAATCCTTACTCAGTTGCTTCAAACTTTCTTTCATCTCTGTTTCCTTCCCTTTGTATGTGTTTTGGAGAATGATGTTAGTAGTTGAAATGCATATATGGGCTTCAAAATTTATGGTATAACTATATATATATGAGACTGTGATTTGTAGTTAAAATTATCTTATATACAAGGTAGTTTATGAAAATATTAGTGCAAAATCTCACCACAAATAGAGATTCTTTTCACAGTAAATAAGGTGTGTCAGATGATAGGAACCATATATACCTTACTTTAAGTAAGGTAATGCTAGAAAGATCAAAATTTTAAACCAAATTTTGTAAACCTAATGTTGTGGTTGTTGATAATTAGATTGTTAGTTTAGTGTTATTAACATACTTATTTTCTATTGATGACACATCATTTGATTTGTAAATTTAATTTAAAATTTTGGCCAGCCTAGCACTAGCATTACCCTTACTATAATTTTGTGTCCACTGCATGCTCATTACGAAAAGCACAAACATACAAACCCTACTATAAAACATATATTGTTCCGATACTTGCACAACCAACCATACAAGAACTTTTACATAATTAAAAACTTAAACAAACATGTAAAACACTATTTCGAAGGTAATTATACACGATTCATAGTTAAATATAGTAATTAGCTTAAATCAAGGTGAACACTTTGTTTTGAAGAAGAAGCTGGGGGGATTCCGGGCATCCGATGCGCAGGTGAGACGGGGAATGGGAATGGAGGGAGGAACGGCATTGTTGGTGGTGGCGGTGACGGTCATAAAGTGAAACTAGATGGGACCCATTCTCGTAAGAGAAGAAAGAGGGAGAAGTAGAGAGAAAAGGGGAAGAGTACATAACACTAAAACATTCAACATTTCATTCATAATTCTCAGATGAGTAGGAAGAGACCTAAATACATAGAAGTTCAGGAAACTACAACTCAGAATACCTAAATGGGCTTATTATACTTGAATGGGTAGCACCCAATAGGATAGGAACCCCACAGGAACAGGGCATAGGAGGCAGGTTTACGGGACTAATGGCGCTGAGACTGCTGGTGGAGAATCTAGATGGGTTACTCCTTTATTATCACCTAGTTGCCCATTCTTTGAAGTTTTGCAGTTGCAGGACCCACATGAAGGTTTTCCACAGACATGGGGCAAACCTGGAGTTCCAGGAAGTCCTGGGAGACCTGGGAGTCCTGGGAGTCCTGGGAGTCCTGGGAGACCTGGGAGGCCTGGGAGACCTGGGAGACCTGGTAGTCCTGGGAGACCTGGTAGTCCTGGGAGATCATTTGGGATGAGAGGGAGATCGGGCGTTGTGGGGTCCACCTGAGAGGGGGATGGGAACGCCATCTCATCAGTAGGATGGAATGAGAACTTCTGGGAATTTATATTTTTGGAATTCTGAATGCTGGGTTTCTGGTTGCATAAGCTGGGTTGCTTGGGAGGCTTGAAGGTGTAGAAACCAGCAGAGAATATGTGGGTCCCTTGCTTTCTTGCCTTGAGATGTAGGGAAGATGAAGTAGCTGATGATGCCACAGCACAGTAGGGTTCACCGCTGCTGATTAGTTTCACGGAGCATCCTTCAATTTTCTTGACATGTTTACTCACTGAGAAGGGCAGTTGGACTTTGAATTGTCCATGGCTATTTGTTTTCACTTCTGCCTTGAAACTTGGTTTTGTTGAACTCCCATCTTTGCATTCCACACCAACAGATGCCCCTGCACAGAAACCCCACCAGATTACTGATATTGTGGATAACGCATGCATAACATGTTGGGACGTTTTGTTGACTAACAATAAAATCGAAGTTACTGATGACATACAACAATGATATCAACACATACAAATGACATATCCTCCTACTTTTCTTGAAGATAAATAATATCCCTACACTCGTTGTCTGTTGGAAAGAAATCGTGATTCAAAAGCAGAGTCTTACCGCCAAGGAGTTAGGCGAGATTTCTTTGTAATTGATTTGTTATTTACTTTTCATAGTTGTATAGTTGACTCATATATAGGAAATACATGTATAAAGGTTTTCAGTCATTTTCTTGGATTTTACTTTCTTGTTTTCATTCTGTACACTTTTTATTTCTTTCTTTTGATTTTCTTTGATTCATTCGAATTTAAAAGATTACAAAATAAACATGAGTGTATGGAGGAGAAGGTGTACGGAAATCACTGAACAAACGTTTGTTTTATAGCCGAAGTACAATATAAAAATAAATTTGATGAAGAACTTGTTGAAAATTTGAGATGAATTTACCTGAAATGAAATGGCTGGTATGTGAGAAATCCTCTTGGAAACATGTGTCACAGTAGACAGTGCCTGCAACAACTGCAGTAGGATCGTTCTTCTCATGGCTAGCCTCTGAAGGAGTATGAAATGTAAGAGCAGTAAAAAGAAAGAGAACTGTAAAAAACCAAGACATGGTTTTAGAGCCTATCTATTCGCCCTCTAAGAAGCTCTGATATTCTTGACTCGAAGAATGAGTTGACACTGGTAGCGTTTTAGTTATATCAAATGCTGAGGCCTTATAACTAAGATGTACGCAAAATTAACTCATCAAATTCATTGTGATTGACAGACAAATAAGGAATGACTATTTTCGAATATTATATAGCCTGGGGTCCATCGAGCTACAGTGTTACACTCATGGAAAAACCAGTCAACTGCAAATCAGAAGTGAATGTAGCTAGGTTTCATTCCCTACCACCAAACCATACAAGAAAAAAAAGGTAATATTTGTGATGGTGGGCAAGTAGATAAAAAGAGGTCCCCAATTTTTGTGTTCCTGTGTGTTTCGTTGTTGTTTCTTTGTTGGTGTAAGAACGCCAAGGGAATACTTGGGTCCCTGTCAGTTGAGAAACTTGAAAAAAAAACTGATTTTTTTCCCGCACTAATTGTATTATTAGTTTTTGTATCTACTTACAGGTTGATCAATATACACAACTCATAATAATTATTGAATAAAAGAAAGAAGTTTTTATTCTACTAATGTAATAAGAATGTTGACCGTTTACTTGTATTGATGTTTTGTGTTCGAAATAGTCGGTGGAATGAATAGAGAATGCATGGGATGCTTTTACTTAACAAAAAAAGAGAAGGGATGGTTTTGTCCAATTTCCTGTCATTCACAAAAGACATGTCTTCTCATCACGGGCGAGTTTAAGCCTGCCTTGCGGGGGGAGCGACGTTCAAGGACTTTTTCTTGTCTCACCAATTTCCAAATGGTGACATATGGCATTTTCCTATTCTATATGAGTGAATTTATGCATATTTTAACATTGTAGGACGTATCAGACCTACTAGCACAAGAATAAGAAAGATGACTGTTATTAACACTTTAAAGTAGTTATCATAAACTCCTCATAAATAATATTGAGACCTGCATTGGCGAAGCCACAGAGGTGCAAGGAGGTGTGCTCGCACCTCCGGTCGCCGGAGTTCGTTCCCAAAATCCAGGTTTCCACCCCTTCTGGTGCAGCGGTGCTGCATTTTGGTTTTCTGCGGTGGGGCGTTGCTCCGTTTTAGTTTTTTATTTTTTTATTTATTTTATTTTATGTTATTTTTTAACAAAACCACGTCGCTTTGCACCTGAGAAAAACAAAAAATTTAAATGAAAC
>JAOTRO020057435.1:0-14751 GCA_028566515.2 Pyracantha coccinea | reverse complement strand
TAATCATTTATATATAATGAATTAGTACAATATTTTACACTTTATACATTGCATGGTAAGATACATGAGTGACTCAGCAAGGTCTAAAATATCGATGATATCGGAAATATCGGTAGTCCAAAAAAATATTGATAATCCGAAAACACGGAAATTTCGATGGAAATATCGGGATATTATGGATATTTTAGACCATGGTCCTTATCACCTCAACAAGTCTCTCTAATTTTTTTTTTACATAGAGCGGGAAATCCAATGAGGTTTGGTGTCACGACCGACAATATAACTATTTCTTAATTATTTATCCTCGTTCGTAAATTTACGAGTGCTTTAGTTTGCCGTACACGCCAGAATGATTCGAATTTTATCATAAACGTAATATACATATATGTACATATTGAAATATACGGTTTTTCAATAACCATATAGAGCTGGATCGAAATCTGAATGGTTGGTATCGAAATCTGTATGGTTGGATCATCTACCAAAGGTGTTCACCTGCAGAGCATAAGTTTCGGATCGCATTGTACACCGGGGTTTTTTTCTGTTAACTACCATAATCTACGGGAAGAGGATCGAATTCTGGAGCAAAAGGTTGGACAAGACACTATCTGGCCAAAATCACTAAGCGGGATGAATTCTATTGAGATTTTGAAGGATTTTGAAAGAGTATGGCATTGACATACTGAACCATTAACCAACAAGCAATCTTTAGCAGAATCCCTTCGCAACTTCAGTAGAAGATAAAAGGAAATGCCAAGTTGAGATAATGAACATAAAATCGCATATTTAAAATTGGATTAACAAAGCCCCAAGTACACTGAGGAGTTCAAACATCCATAGATGGATGCCACAGACTAACTACAAAGATTACGAGGGAGAATTACCGAAGTCATAAATTACTTCACTAGACTAGCCACAGAATGAGTAGGTTGGAAATATATCGAATGAGAAAATACAAGAGTCAAACTTACAAGCAGTAATGAGCAAGCTTCCTAAGAAAAATACCTGATTGTAATATAGCCTAAGCCTCAATGATGAACACAACAAAATGATTTCCGGAAGCTCAACGAAACTTGACCTGCTAAAGATCATCTTTTCTTGAAGCCATACTTTTTCCGTTCATAGAACAGATCTGTTTTGGCACTTCCCAGATTCACAATTTTCGGACAGCCATCTCTATCTTTCTCCTGCTGAGTACACTCTTTGCAGTAATAAGCATCAGAAATTCCAACCCCTCCACAGATAACGCACCTTCCCTGGAAAGATCCATAGTTGCACTCATCGCAAACCCGAACAAGCGTGCAAGGACGCACGTAAGAGTCACAAATTACACACTTACCGTCGCACTTCTCACACAGCCTTCCAATAGCTATTCCAGGTTGCTTTCGGCACATAATCAGGTCAGGATGATGCTTCGCCATGTTCCTACAACAACAGGGTAAAGTAAGATGCTGTCCAACAGATAGAATAGAGCCAAATCGCAGTAGAAACAGAATCCAAACAATAAAAAACAGAAAAAAGAGATAAAAGAGCAAATATAATCGAAGTTGGAACGAAGATAAAATGAGTCCTATGGCAAGAAACCCAAGAGGAAACTCCGATTCTGAGAATATATTGATAAAATCTGAATACATTCATAGCCTATTTATACTAGAGGACAGCGGCCTAGAATTCCCAATCCTTTTTTTCTAAGAAATCCTTATTCTACTAGGAACTACCAAATTAAATTTAATCCTATTCCTACTAAATAAATCCTAATCCTATAAATAAAGACTACACAAAACATATAGGAAAACATGAAAAACTCCCAAATTAACTAGAACCCTAGCCAGCTACGTAGCTAGCGGACTCACTTAGGTTTCGGGAGCCCCTCAGAATATGCTCCTGCATCTTCTACAAATTCAAAATTTCAAGACTAATCCAATTTGCAAATCTGCATAATTTCAACAATTTCATGCCAACTTGCAAGGTGCTTATATTCACAAATCACGAAACTAATGACAAATCAATCAGCTACGAATATTTGCAAACTCTTTTACAACTATGCACAAAAATAATAAAAGTGGTTTACTTTTTTAACACCAATTCATGAGAGTAAGGACTAACAAAGAATGTAAATTCAAGAAAATGTGCAATTTCATCATCAATGAAAAGCAGTTCATTGACCCATAAGTACAAAAACAGAAAAAACCTACAAAAATCCAATTTTTTCCAATTTTCATTTCTAGTTACTCTTTCAACTTCTGGGCGCTTGCGATATTGCCTAATTCCCATCACAGAAAGCAAATTGTGGGATTTAAAAAGGCTGTGTAAATAGATGAAACGATTCATGGATTGAACAGAAAAGGAACCCTAAAACTGGTAATCGAATGCGTAATTCGGCTAGAAATTTAAAGGAATTTCAGATGGAAAAAAAATTCAAAATTAAGCACCAGTTTCTACATACGCGAAAGCTAGATAGGAAGAACGAGTAGCTAAAGGACCAATGCTTACCGAAGATCGCTGGAGAGAACTCGGATGAAGGGCTGCAACTGTATGAGATATGAGAGCACAAATGGGGGATTGGCGCGATTGGGGAAGTAGGGCTCGGCTGACAGAGAGAATCGAATAGGGTAAATGTTTTGTTTACTTATAAGTTTCAATTAAAAATTCACAACAATTTCAATTTTTTTTTTCTTATTTATTATCGGGTAGATGATTTTAACCTTACTTCTCACTCTTTTTAATTTTGATAGTTAGATTAATAAATCAAACGAAAACAACTAACAGCCGTGTGAAAATTAAAAAATGTTTACTTTTATAACTTCACTTTTATGAAAATGGCTTTATATAATTTAAAAAAAAAAAACACTTAATTGTGAATTAAAGACAAAAATATGAGAGCGTGGTGATAGTATCATCAATGAGTTTAGTTTGGATGCGGTAGCCTTATTGTAAGTTATAGTTTAGGGTCATCAACAACTATTTCTTCATACAATTTTTAATTGTCTTTACGATTAAAAAAAGTTCATTAGATCGTGAGGCATTTTTCATTAATCTTATAATTTTTTATCTTTATGGTGGGAGGGTAAATTGCCACGTTTTGATAGGGCTCAAAAACTAAAATGAAAGTGGTAAAAATAGAAAGAAGATCAAAAGCTAAGCATCTTTAATATTAGAAAGCCAGCAGATCAATTTGGTGTCTTAAGGCTTCACCAAAAATAATTGGACCATAAAATCTCTCAAACAAAAAAATCTACGGCCAGCTGAAAATAATAAGAACAAAATAGCAGGGATAATTTTGTCATAAAAACAATTACAAAATATTAGAAGCAGTTTTCTTCCCACTATCTTACGAGAAGAATGCGCATGATGGAAGCAAAAGAAACCGTTGTCGGCCCGCACAAGAACCACATCCGGAAGAAAAGAATCGGTTTTCTTCCTAGCAATTCTCTCATCTCAAGAACCACACCCGGAGGAAAAGAATCAGTTTTCTTCCTAGCAATTCTCTCTCCTACACCTACGCCCCGGCGTCTTCAGTGTCATCTTCTCCAGGTACCCAAGTTCCCAATTTAAAAAACTAGGTTTTTTTTTTTTTTTTTTTTTTTCTGTCAGTTAATTTGGGAATGGTGACTATCTTACTCAATGGGTGAGATTGGGTGGGCATCTACAGAGCCACAGAAAATCCCCAAGTCCAGTTTTGATTTTTCACTCTTTCCATTTTTTTCCCTTGCTGATTGGTGAAAGAGATTGGAAGTACAAAGTGAAGCTTCTCCGTGAGTTTTCGATTTTTTTTATGTTGGTTTTGTAGTTCGTCACTGATTTTGGTATTTTAGATTGCTTTTTGGGGAATTTAAAGTTATCAATCGCCATTTTCCATTGGTTAATGCTCATCATCTGCGAACCCCATTGCCCCTGCATCTTAAAGTTTTTCTGTTTCTTCTTTCCCCCTCATTTGGCTAATTGTCATTTTTAATTACTTACAGTACTTTAGTTTACAGTCTAGGCCGTTCGGTCAATTGCCTTCCCAAAATAATTGTATTTTAAGTAAAAAATTATTGGGTTGGTTAGAATTTCAGTTTGGCTAATTGTCATTTTTATGCTTTCAGACTTCCAGTCCACAGTTGAGAGACAAAGAAAAGTTTAGGGTTTTTGTTTGGCCATAATTGACGAAGTAAAGGTAAGTCCTTTCCCATTTGCGAAATGTTGTATTACTCTTTTCTCTTCAAATTTAAATGTTCACAGTAATCGGTTTCTTTTTTTTTCTCCTATGAATATTTTTGTTTGGCCATAATTGACGAAGTAAAGGTAAGTCCTTTCCCATTTGTGATATGTTATATTACTCTTTTCTTTTCAATTTCAATTGTTTACGGTAATGATGCGATCCGTCAAATGCATCACTTTTTAATGCCTACTGTCTTAATTTTGGTTATCGTGGTATATGTTTGGCTCCCTCCTATTAGTTTGTGTTTTTTCCTTTTTGAAATTCCCAATGTTATGTGTTTTGTCAATTCGATAGTGTACATTTCATGAATCTTTTAACTGTGATCTAATTTGTGTAAGCATCATTTTTCATTGTTGAATTTCAATGCTATGTTTCCATATTTTTCTTCAATTTTACTTTTATTAAGAATCATCAAATTGAAATTTCAGTTTTAAGATTTCCAGAGGACTTCAACATATCAAGTATGGAGGGAATTGATAGAAGCAATATGTCAGAGGTTCTTACCTTATCTGCATTATTCCTCTTCTGTAGAGATGATTTATTTTTTCTTCTTTTTCAAAAATAAAATAAAATTCATTCTTTTTGGCAATTTCTCAATGTAGGTCAGCAATGAAGAAATTCACTTCGGACAAACAAATGTTCACAATTCTCAACAGTCAAACCAAAGGTATCGTAGGAGTAATCAACAAAGGCAAAGACGACAATCTATGAATTCATCACAGCGGGCTCGAATTTCAATGCGACGACGTGCCAATTATCAAACCCGATTGAACTCAGTAAATATAGTACAAAATCAAACGGAAGTAAACCAAGATGGACCAACATCGGCGGGTAACTATGATGTCTTATTTCTTTTGATTCTATTAGTAGAGATTTGTAAACCCATACGTTGTACAAATTATTAAGACACATCTATTAAGATTGAATGAATAGTTATTTTACAATGTCATTGCCTTTCGTACTATCAATGGAAACATTCACTTAATAATTCTGTTATGTCTATAACAATTTCAACATTTGGATTGTATATATTTACCAGAGTGACCAACGTTTTAACAAGTACTCCAACAAAAACAAAAAAACAAAAAAAACAAGGAAAGGAATATGTCTGGAACGGTAAGTGATTAAATTTTTATGTAAACTTGGAATAACAGTTCAACCATAATAGTGAAGGGAAAAATATAAAAATAAAGATTTCCCTCATAATCTTCAGTGCTCAACGTGATTGAATCTACTATATTATTTTTAAGAAAACCAAGAACCCAAGTGCAATGCAATCTTAGGGTTTAGGACCAACCAAAAATTGTGAACCATTTTTCTTATTTTATTTTATTTTATTTTTTATTTTTTACCCCAAAACACTGAGGTAGTAGAAACCATTCCTTTATCCTCCTCTCTTCCTGTGTCACTATGTGGTAAATCAAGTATGCTGTAAACTAATTTTATTTTACGACTACTATAATATTTACTCTTCAATAAATTAAGTCTGCCATAAACTATTTTTTCGGGGAAAAAAGGTAATGTATCCCACTGATTCAATTACAAAAACAAAAGGAAAAAAAAATTAGTGTGTAAGTACTTAAATAATATTCTATGCTTACTAATATTTTTTGTGCACCATTACGTTTCTTGGTTTAGAGCAACAAAATGCATATGTTACTGATGAGAGACAAAGCCAACGAGAGCAATGGCGGGATCAACAACGTATGAGGCGGAATTCAATGAGTTCAAGGCAAAGACACGATTACTTAGTACGGCGACGATCCAATTAACGCTCAAACATAATGTTATTTGGTGGCGATACCAATCAAGTTCAACACCCTAACATAGTGCAATTCGATGAAGGCAGTAGCAATCATGTTGAACGACTCAACATAGTGCCGTTTGGAGAAGGCAGCAGCAATCAAGTTCCAAGAACAATGCGCTTAACTCATATAAGGCAAATTGCCCGATCAAATAGGTCACGTTTGCCTCAGGATGGACTTATTCAAAGTTTTACTAATAATGGTAATCACACAAACTACCATAGTACAACTTTGAAATAGATAAATATCAATATCATCATTATTGTAGACACAACTTATTACCTTACTTCCATTTCATTTGATTATAACTAGAAAATACAACAACTGAATCATTCCGTTCGAATGCTCCAATGAATCATTCTTATCCAGCCATCATCAATGAAGGTATTATTTTTGAATATTAATACCTACAAATTCAACTATACTCTCTAAATCATAAAACACCTTTAATGTTTCCTTTTGAAGCAGATGATTTTAATCTCATTAATGAAAATGAGATCCAACCTAACGAGGATGTATCACCTCGACAGCATACTATGGGAACAAGGCCAATTCATAATTGTGCTAGAAACTTTAATGAAAACATGGAAATCCCAAGATTTCACATGCCAAATCCAACCACATGTCCACATTGTCATGCCCGTTTGTTCTCTCATGAAACATCTGAAATGTGTTGCTTACGTGGAAAGCTTGCTCTACCATTGACACCGTCCCCTCCTGAAATGACCCAGCTCTTTTGCAACCAATCTGCCGAGGGAAGACATTTTAGGCAGAATATACGAGCTTACAACCACATTTTTTCTTTCACTTCAATGGGAGTTCATGTTGACGAAAACCTGGCAACAGGAAGACGTGGTATTTACACATTTCGTGCTCAAGGTTCCATATACCATAAGATTGGAAGTCTCTTGCCTATTGGAGATAGTAGACCGAGATTCCTACAAATGTATATATATGACACAGCTCATGAAATAGACAATCGAATGAGAGAGAGTGAAGCACTAAACAGAGATGTGGTTGAAAAAATCCAACAAATCTTGAATCAATATAATCCATTTGTGCAAACATTTCACCACCTTGCACAACGTCAAGATTTGCAAAGTTGTAGATTGATTATCAAGGAGCAGCCCGCGAATCAACGACAATATTGTTTACCGTCTGCATCTCAGGTTGCTGCAATCATAGTAGGTGGTGAAGGATCAGAAAACATAAGAGGTCGAGATATTATTGTGCAAACTACAGATGGTCAACTTAAGAGTATCAAAGACTGTGTCGGCTACTATGACCCTTTACAATATCCATTGTTGTTACCTTATGGAACGTACGGATGGGATGTGAATACTCGAAATAATAACAACAGAAAAGTGACATGTTGTGACTATTATTCGTATGTTCTTCAGGTAACCTAACACCTTCATCTTTGTCAATACAATATTAATTTTTAAAACTTATATTGTGTTGAATAATGAATTTTATCATTTTAGATCCGTCAACATGATGAATCGCTTCTACTTCGTGGTGGCCGCCTATTGCAGCAATATGTAGTTGACAACTACGTAAAGATCGAATCACAAAAGCTTAGATGGATGCGTGATAATCAACACACAATTCGATCTGAATTTTATCGAGGACTACAAGACTCATTAATTGCAGGACAAAATAATGCAGGTATGAGGCTAATCAGTTTATAATAAAAACATATATTCTTCATGTTCATGTTTTGTCACATTAAATGAGACTTATTAATCAGTTGAAACAAAACAAACATATTTAGACTTATTAATGACTTATAACAAAACAAATACAGGAAACGTCGGTCGTCGTAGGACTATATTACCATCATCTTTTGTTGGTAGTCCCCGTGACATGTATCAAAGGTATCAAGATGCAATGACTTTGGTGCAAAAATATGGAAGACCAGATATTTTCCTAACAATGACATGTAATCCAAATTGGGAAGAAATAACTGATGAGCTACTACTTGGCCAAGCACCACAAGATCGACCAGATTTGCTTACAAGGGTTTTTCGTGCAAAATTCGAAGAGTTGAAGAATGATGTTATAAAAAAGGGTGTTTTAGGCAGAGTTCTTGCATATGTATATGTCATTGAGTTTCAAAAGCGCGGTCTCCCCCATGTTCACATGCTTCTCATGTTAGAAGAAAATGATAAGCTTAATAGTCCAGATGATTATGATCAGATGGTATGTGCTGAAATACCAAATCCAAATGAAGAGCCTGAATTGTATGGTGCCGTGTTAAGGCATATGATACATGGTCCATGTGGAATACACAATTCACGGTCACCCTGTATGAAACGTGGTAGTTGTAAACGAAATTATCCTAAGCCATTTGCACCAACTACACTTCAAGGAAATGATTCTTATCCAGTCTATCGTAGAAGAGACAATCATGATCCAGTCCCACTAGATCAAAATGCACGTATAATGGTGGATAATCGATGGGTCATTCCGTATAACTCATGGCTACTCCTCAGATATGATTGTCATATTAATGTTGAGATTTGTTGCAGCATTAAGAGTGTTAAGTATCTATACAAATATGTTTACAAATGTCCCGACCGAGTAGCTTTTGAAGTCCATCCTGAACCTATTCAAGATGAAATAAAGCAGTTTGTTGATGCAAGATGGGTTTGTGCACCTGAAGCTTTATGGAGAATATTCAAATTTGTAACTAATCGACTTTATCCATCAGTGGATCGATTACAAATTCATCTTCCTGAACGAAAACTATTCATTTTTATCCCACTAAAGAGTAGCAGATATTTTGGCATATGACACAAATTCGATGACTATGCTGACAGAGTTTTTTTTGACAAGAATACCACTTGCCCGGAAGCAGGAGGATACTTATACCGGGAGTTCCATGAACGGTTCAAATGGAGTCAAAGAGATAAACTCTGGAGTGAGAATGAATAACCATAAAGTTATTGGCCGAATATATGCAGTCTCACCGAATGAGGGTGAAAAATTCTACTTACTCATCCTTCTTAATCATGTTAGAGGACCAACATCGTTTGAGAATATAAGAACAGTCAATGACATCGTACAACCAACATTTAAGAAGGCAGTGGAACAATGAGGTTTGCTAGAAGATGATGATAGCATCAGACAGTGTCTTTGTGAGGCTTCTAACATTCGGATGCTGTCAGCTTTGCGAAGGTTATTTGTTACCATCTTAGTTTATTGTGAACCACATGGAGTAAGAAGATTGTGGGATGAATTTCATTCATTTATGGTAGAAGATTATTCTGTTTCAAGTACCACAAATAATACTTCTATCTTGAACAAGCTTTTGCAAGACTTGAACGGGCTTTTAGTGCAACATAGTAAGTCTGTATCTGATTACGATCTACCACAAATAACACAAGATTGTGTTAAAGACAACACACTTCCAAGGATAATACAAGATGAAGTTTCACTTGACATCTCTGAAGCAGACCTTAATGCAGTACATAATCTAAATGAAGACCAAATGGCAGTGTATAACTCGATTGTGTCTGCTATTGAACAACGAGACAATGCCATTTTTTTTGTGGATGGTCCCGGAGGGACAGGAAAGACATACTTATATCGTGCTTTGTTAGCAACCTTAAGGAGCAAGGGTCATATTATATTGGCAACAGCAACATCTGGAATTGCAGCAACCATATTGCCAGGCGGAAGGACATCATACTCTAGATTTAAAATTCCCCTTAGTCTAGATGCATCTTCCACGTGTTCTATTAGTATCCAGTCAGATTTGGCAGAATTGATAAGAAAAACATATGCTGTTCTTTGGAGGAGATTTTCGACAAGTTCTTCCAAGTGTTCCAAAAGGTACAAGGTCTGAATTGATGCAAGCAAGTATGATTAATGCTTCATTTTGGGAACACGTGAAGATCATTCGTCTTAGGCACAACATGAGATCCATCAATGATCAAGATTTTTCAGAGTTCTTACTTCATGCCTGTAATGGGGAACAAGACACTATGATAGACGACATGATGCAATTACCATCATCTATAGTCATTCCATGGAATGGTGAAGAATCCATTGTCCAATTGGTTAATGAAGTTTACCCCGATTTGGAATGTCATGTATGTGATGCAAGATATTTGGTGGAAAGAGCAATTATAACACCAAAAAATGAGGATGCTGACAAACTGAATAAAATGATCATCGATAAATTTCTGGGGACTGAACATATCATATACTCTTTCGATTCGGTTGAGGACAATGTAAGAAATTTGTATCAACAAGAATTCTTGAATTCAATCTCACCTGGTGGAATGCCCCTTCATCAGTTAACTTTGAAAAAAGGTGCCCCGATAATGCTTTTGAGAAATATCGATCCGAAGATGGGGTTGTGCAATGGTACAAGACTGGCGTGCCATGGAGCTTACAATAATCTAATTGATGCCGAAATCCTATCTGGACATTTTGCTGGAACTAGAGTGTTTTTACCAAGAATCTCTTTAAAGACCACAGAAAGTGCAGGACTCCCATTTGAAATGATAAGAAAACAGTTTCCAGTGAAATTGAGTTTTGCACTAACTATAAATAAATCACAAGGGCAGACAATACCAAATGTGGGTATTTATCTACCAGATCACGTATTCAGCCATGGACAATTGTACGTGGCTTTATCAAGAGGAGTTTCAGCGTCTACAACAAAAGTTTTGGTAAAGAAAGGAGAATTACACGGTTATGAAGGAGTCTTCACAAGAAATGTTGTGTACAAAGATATTTTGCTTCCCTCGAATTCAACATAAGGTTACATTCTTTCTTTTAATGTTTAATTCCTTTTTTTCAACTTTTAATGCAACCCAATTACAATTAATGCTAATATTTGATTTTAACCAAACGCATTAAATTTTCAACAGGGCGGAACGATATGGGTCATGCATGATATGTTTTGATGTCAAGTATATCAAGGTCAATTGAAGTTCT
This sequence comes from Pyracantha coccinea, assembly GCA_028566515.2. Classification (NCBI taxonomy): domain Eukaryota; kingdom Viridiplantae; phylum Streptophyta; class Magnoliopsida; order Rosales; family Rosaceae; genus Pyracantha; species Pyracantha coccinea. The sequence goes on along the minus strand of JAOTRO020057435.1, from coordinate 3,792 downwards.
TGGATTGTTTTTATACTTTTTATTTAGCTTTTAGTTGCAACTAAATTATAACGGTCTTCTATGTTATTTATTACTTTTTTTTACATATTTTAGACAAAATACTTTAAATTTCTGCCTGTATTATTAGAGATGATAATCGCCTTTATTTTATGTTTCTATACATTGAACCAATCCTCGCATATAAACACATCTAAAATGTGTAAGTGGCGCGTAGTGTGCCGTGATTAAAAAACCTTTCACACGTGCGTGAGAACACCGTAATAGGCATTGCTGTGTGTGACAGAGTATCCACGTCAACAACTTCAAATTTATTACTTCCATTTATGTGCAGCCATCTTCCAGATTTCGTCCCTCTCCTTCATACTTGGTATCATACTTTCTAAAGCATATACATTGACAATTACAATGGAAAAAAACTAACACAATACACATTTAGGGGCGCGTAGCGCCCGTGATGCAAAAATGTCTCTCGCACGCGTGCAGAGAGGCTAGTAGATAATAATATTAAGGCTAATAATAAATTAATTAAAATTATATAATTAAAAAAGATTCGTCACAATTGTACACAACAATGACCCATTTGCAATAATTTGTTGACCTTCAATCTTCATCTACCTTCTTTCTATTTTAATACAGTGGTTTCTTAAAATATTTGAGCTAAAGCAGGAATAGTCTTAATTCAAAATAATATAAGAGAAAATTAGTTAAGAGGTTTGAATATGTGAACTGAAAACCAAATGGTGCTCCGATTATGGGACAAATGTTTAGAGAAAATTGCTAGAGAAGAATTTAGTAAGACTTAAAAAGAGACTTTAAGATAAGACATGAAGTACTTGTAGCTAACAGAAAACATGATGCAAAACCGAGCGGGTGATATTTTAGAATTCATATAGCCTACCACACTTAGTTAGATAAGGATTTTTTTTTTTTTAATGTTGTTGCGGTTTCTTTCTTTAATTTGTGCTAAAATATAGAGTATTTTTCCATTCACCTAATTTCCACTTTTGGGAAGAATAAAATACGAAGGAAATAAATTAAAGTTTTCTTGTATAAATAGCTCATCTACTCCAATTGGTCCATTGCACAACATTTAATAATCGGTTGTATCGTGTGACATGCACGAGAAATACACCATTGAAGTGTTATTAGCCGGACGGCAAAAAATGAATAAAAAATGAAAAATAGTTTGTAAGAAAGTTTAATGGGGGCAAATCACTCGTTTGGGTTCGTTTCATAATTTAATCAAATGTTATGAACAGTTAAATATTTAGGTCATCGGTCAAATTCATTTTTATGAAATAATAGTCATTTAGTATTATGGTTTAGTGTTATTTTTTACAATTGTAAGTGAGATGTCTTAGGTTCAGTTCCCATCAAAGACGAATTTGAACCATATTATTGCTAGCTCATTGTGAGGCTTAGCCGACTCCCACAACCCTTCAGTGTAGATAATATCGTTTGTTCAAAAAAAAATGTAATGTTATCCACACACTCATTTTTACTTCTCACACACTTTTTAATTTTCGACCGTAGGAATCAAATGAATTGAAAAAGATCAATGGCAAAAAATTAAAAAGTGTGTGTGGACGGTAAAAATAGGTGTATAAATAGCACTATCCATTTTAAAATTCATCGAATTCATAAATCAATTTGACGAGTTATTTTATTTTTTTCATTGACAACTTTCCTTTATATTTTTCCTTTTTAATATGTGGTCAGTTAAATAACAAGTTCATCCTTCCAACTTCCAAGGGTGATCTTCCAATGATGGCTTTTAGATTGATCAATCTAGATTAGCATAAGTATATAAAAAGCATTAAACGAGTTATTAACGTCGTATTAACTTTAACACTTAGGTTGTTGAAGAAAAAACAAGATGTTTTTTGTTGGGAATTTGATATAAGGGTGTGCTATCTATACATTTATTTTTACTTTTCATACACTCTTTGTTAATTTCTGTCAGTTGATATTCTTCAATTCATCCGATCCGAAAAATTAAAATGGTGTGTGAGAAGTAAAAAATGGTATATGAATATCACACCCCCATATTGGAACTCTGAAGTGTCATTTGTTATTTGTGTAAAGTGAGGTCTTCCTGAGATTCCACATTTTGGCATTGCCATCACCGTCGCAACCGGAAGAGTTAGACTCTCTTCTTTCGTGTACCGTCTAATCAAGTGGTGGGCAGTGAGGGATTATTTGAGTCACTTTTTGTTTCATTGGACGTGGATTTTGTTGTGTGCTTGTCTTGTGCAAATCACTTTGACAATGAAGACAGCAAGATACAGGAGGGGAACTTATAGTCTTTTTTCCAAGACTTTGATCGCGTCAAGAGAGACAAAAATATTGTTGTAAAGCCGGTAAGTTATTATTTATGTAGAAAAATCACGCGATACAAGACGCATAAGCGAGTTGCATGTAATCGCTAGGAGAATGTAAATGACAAAGTCCCACATGGGTGGTGAAACATTTTCAATATTGCTAAATAGTTTTATGGTAGAACTTCAACTTTTTTTTGTGGTATCAGAGTGCACATTGGTCTAGCTCAACAACCACACGTGTTATACGCTATCCAATTTGTGTTTTTTTTTTTTTTTTGAACATAGGAGGTGAAGACACCCCAGACCAAACTAAGTCATATATTTAACAACAATAGAGCGACTCATAAGGACACCTACAAGATCATCTGTTAGATGTTGCATAAGTCATTGAGGAGGGAGCTCAAAAATATCCAACCCAAGGTCAACATTGTAGCTCTATTTGACTAGTTAATCTGCAACATTGTTCAATTCCTTAAAAATATGTTTTAGCTCACAATCAGTATTGTAGCTCTATGTTTGGTTAAGCGTCGCGATAAACCACATAATTAAGGGTTAATTTGGGATTATTGTGTTTTTTTTTCAAAGCTATCTCTGATGCATTGTAAGTATAAAAGTTGTAAAAGAATAAGTAAGTGTTAAATAAACTATAATGTTAAAAGTGTTTTTAACAAGAAAAAGAAAAGAGTAGGATTGTCAAATTTTTGACACTTGATCAAAGTCCTAGGTTTGACATTTGAGTCATTTGTGCACGATTTCTGGGCCTAAGATCTTGAATGTAGGGTATTAAACTATGGGCCGTTTCTTTGGGATCTTGCGTATGAAATTTTAATTCGGATACAAAATTTCATTTCATATGTTGTTATTGGCATTCGAAAAATATCATTGTACAATTTATTTATATAAATTAACGGTGTTGGATAACATTTTTTGGAGTGTCCATATAATGAGCACATGTTGTCAAAATTACATAAACGCAACAAAAAAGGGCAAAAACAAGTATACTAACTACCAATGGGGGCTTTCTACTCTCACAAAATAGAGTCGTTAGCGATAGAATGACTGATTTTTAATGAACCGAAGTTTAATAGTGAACTTAATTGAATTGAAAATCACTGCAACAAGCTGATAAGAAAGTTTCAATCTACGATTGTCCCTCTCTTGAAAACAACAAATTATGTTAGGTAGACAAGACATTATAGAAGATTATCCCTTCCAATGACCAGCAGCTCATACAATAAAAATAGGCCAAATGAGCCTTAACCAAGATACACAGAACTTGAAAGCACTGAAAACCAAATACCCTCGAGAAAAGGGCACTCAAAAAGGGGATCATAGACACGAATATGATGACCTTAAATTCAACCCCTTTAATATGGTTATGATGAAAATTTCATCATTGCAAAAAACATTGTGCCAACATATACAAGTGGGATATAAATTAGTAAATCACCAATAGATTGCCTCTAACGAG
>JAOTRO020057051.1:0-14754 GCA_028566515.2 Pyracantha coccinea | reverse complement strand
CTTTGAGTAGCTTCCATTACACCAACCCTAATCCTTTATTAAAATTTGTTTCTAGGGTCTTTCTCAAGATTATCCAACTAATCATAGCGTTAACTATAATCTACTATAAATTCTAAACTATAATCTATATTAGTTTGATGTAGGAGATGATGTTCCAGGGCGACGGTTGTATGTCGTATGCCAGATAATAGAAGGCAATCCGCATTCATTCCTTGTGGGCATCTGGTTTGTTGCCAACGCTGTACGTAATGCATTAGTGAAACGTTCCTCTTTTACCAAAGTGCCCTATTTGATGTAATTTGTTTGTTTAGGTGTTTTTGGTTGATTGTTTGGATTAATTTCTTTGAGTTAGAATGACAGAGAATGAAGAGGACTTGGAGATGTGATTGACGGCTTCAATAGCTGTGCAAAATGCAGCAGCAATAATTTCATCAAATAGAGGAAATCTTGTAGGGTATGGTGCATTGCCATGACTTGTACTTGTTTAAGAGAGTGGTTGACAAGAGACTTAAACAACCATTTCATCCTTACTACTCCAGATTAAATCCTAGCCCTTCATTTGGGTTTTAAGTGATCTAATCTGGAGTATACATTTGTCACTCTCACACTCACACAAACATTTAAACAAAAAAACTAGCCGTTGGAGGCTAACACCCTTTCCTCTTCTTTCTCCTTTGATGCAGACAACAACCATGCTTGGGAAACTCCTTGCTGCCTTCGATCTTCGACTCCATAAGTTGTTTAGCTTCCAACACTCCCCTCTAAACTGCTTATGGGAGTCAATCCAAGCAATCCCCTTAGGTAATTGAATCTCTCATTCGGTAATGCTTTTGTGAAAATTTATGCGATCTGATCTTCTGTGTTGTAATAGATAGCTTGATTGTGTTGTCCTGCAATGCCTCTTTGATGAAATGATACATTCTCTTGATGTGCTTTGTTCTTTGATGAAAAACTGGGTTTTTGGTCATGGCAATTGTCGAAGTATTGTCACATAGAAGTGGTGTGACATCAACCTGCAATTCGCCAAAGTCTTTGAGTATAAATCTTAGCCAAATAGCTTGAGCCGTTGCTTCTGATACATTCACGTACATTGCCTCGGCTGTGGACAGTGCAACACTTGGTTGCTTCATAGAGGCCTATGAAAATACCCCTGAACCAAAGGTGAAAGCATAGCCCCGATGTGCTTCTGCTATCATCTTCACTGCCACCCCAGTCACTGTCACAAAATCCAATTAGGATAGTTGACTTCCCCATTTCATACTTGATGCCATAATCAAGTGTTCCTTGCACATATCTTAGAACTCTCTTTGTTGTCCCCATATGTATCTTGCTAGGATTCTGCATAAACCTAGAGAGTGGGCTTGCTGAGAACATTAGGTTCGGCCTTGTTATAGTTAAGTACAATAAACTGCTAATAATGCTCTTGTAGAGACTTGCATCCATAGATTGTAAACTATGTACCCTTTTTCACTAGTACCATAGCCCACAAAAACACCCTTGTTGCTTGATTTCTTCAACTTGTGCCTTAGTTGTTGAGGAATATGAGAATAGCACATTGAGCCAAACACTCTCAGATGCTTCACAGAAGGCTTCCTTCCACTGAACACTTCAAATAGTGTCTTCTTATCTAGTGCTTTAGTAGGGCACTTATTCAATGGGTACATTGTAGTATTCACTGCTTCACCCCAAAATGTATAGGGCATGTTTTTCTCATGCATAATAGACTTAGCCATTTCGACTATAGTCCTATTCTTCCTTTCTACAATGCCATTCTGTTATGGTGAATATGCCACTGTGAGTTGCTTCTCCAATCCCACATCTTCACAGAATGCATTGAACTCAAGAAAGGTGTACTCTCTTCCCGTATCATTTCTTAGTCTTTTGATTTGGTATCCACTTTGCAATTCCACCATTGCCTTGAACTTCTTAAATATTGTGAATACCTCATACTTGATCATCATGAAATACACCCAACACATCCATGAGTAGTCATTAGTGAAGGTTAGGAAATATCTGTTTCCACTGATTGTTGTTCTTTGCATTGGTCCACACACATCCGTGTGAATCAATTCGAGTGGCTTTGTTGCCCTTTAAGCCTTTCCAGCTTCAAATGGATCTTTGTGATGTTTTCCAAACACACACCCTTCACAGGTTTCACTGCATTGATCCAACTTTGGTATACCTTGTACCATTTCATGCTCTTGCAAATTTTCTAGACTTGTCATGTTTAAGTAACCAAGCCTCTTGTGCCATAGCTTCGTAGAACCTGTCACACTTGCTTTCCTTGCCACCTCTTCTAGGTACTTCAACATAAGTGAAAAGCTTATGTTTTTCACTTCCACTTTAGTCTAGGTTTGATGGGGACCTGTCATCATAGATCTCGACCACAGTTCCCCAAAAGAATAGGAAATATCTATGCTCCATCATTTGACTTACATTAAGTAGATTCTCATCCAATCCAGGCATTAGCATTACTTCCATTATGCATCTTCTTCCTTTCTTGATGTTAATGACCAGAGTTCCTCTTCTAGTGGCTTTGACAATGTTTCCATCCCCCATTTTCACTTTTCCAGTGAAATTTGTGTCAATGTCAATGAGTAATTACTCATGTGCAGCCATGTGATTGCTGCAGCCACTGTCTATGTACCATACTTTAGTGTTTTTCTCCACGTTGGCACTGAAATCACAGAACACATTTGCTTCTTCTTCCACTTGGTTTGCACAGTTCACTTGTTGCATATTTCTTGATCTGAGTCCTTCATAATGTGTCCAAACTTGTTGCATTTATGGCATCTAGGCTTGTCCTTGAACCAACGCTCCCCAAGATGGGATTTGTCACAGTGCTTGCATTGTTATCTAGTTCTTAGACCTTCATTTGTGTTGCTGCCTTGGTTAGGTCTAGAGTTTTGATACCCTTTTCCTTCCCATCTTTTGGAATTGCCCTTGCACTGTGATTTCTTCTTGTTTGCATCAGTTTGGCTGCTAGATCCAACATTGAGTGATTGAAAAGCTTTCTCAGTGGCAAAATCAGCATATCTATTGAGTCTTTGGTCAAAAACTCTCAAGGATGCCATCACGTCTTGCACACTAAGAGCCTCAATGTCTTTGGTTTGCTCAATGACACTCACTATTGAATCATAAGGTTCAGTCAAACTAATCAACAGTTTTTGGATAACTCTCTCATTTGGCAGTTCTTCACCATAAGTTTTCATTTTGTTTACAACATCAATAGCCTCGAAAAATAGTCTTTCAATAGCTCATTTTCCCTTATTCTTGTGTACTAAAAATCTCTTCTAAGGGATTGAAGTTTTACCTTTCTCACTTTAGTGTCTCCTCTGTATTGTTGTTTTAAAACTTCCCAAGCTCCCTTTGCAGTTTCTTCATTTTCTATTCTTGGGAAAATGGTGTCTGAGACAGCACTTTGGATGATTCCAAGAGCTCTAGCATCATTCATCCAATTCTACTTCAATGTTACAGCTTACTTCTTTGTGAGATCCTCCTCTAGAGCATCGATCTCTGTTTCAGGTAGTTTATACCCGTATTGAACCATATCCCAGAGGTCATAAGACTTGAAAATGATTATCATCCTTATTCTCAAAAGTCATAGTTCTCCCTATCAAAGACTGAAGTTTTTAGCTCACCGATACTGGATCCCTTCATTTTGCAGGCTTTTGTTTTTGGTTGTTGTTGTTGAGGACATTATGTAAATGCTCTCAAAGATCTCAACTTTGTACAGAAAACGCTCAGAAAGTTGCAAGATCAGAAACTCGACTCTAAGGCCATGTTAAAGTTTGTTGGTTTAAGTGTTTTGATTGAATTGTTTGATTGGTTTGGATGGTTCCAACTGAACAGAAAATTGAGCTAGGATACTAGGCTATGCTAAAATGCACCAGCTATAATTTCATTAAATAGGGGAACGTTTGTAGGGTATGGTGCATTGCCAAGACCCATACTTCTTTAAAAGAGTGGGTGACAAGAAACTTAACAACTATTTCATCCTTACTACTCCAAATTAAATCCTAGCCCTTCATTTGGGTTTTAAGGGGTCTAATCTGGAGTGTACATTTGTAACTCACACATACATTTAAACTAAAACTAGCTGTTTGAGGCTAAAACCCTTTCTTCTTCTTTCTTCTTCGATGCAGACAGCAACCATGCTTGGAAAACTCCTTACTGCCTTCGATCCTCGACTCCAGAGAGAGTTTAGGTTCCAACACTTATTTCTACACGACTTCATCAGGACTGTCAACATTGACACTACTCTCATGTTATCTTATGACATGAGTTCGGGTAGCCTTAAGGAGCACTTCGGCATTATGCTAAAAGGAGACGCAACTAGATGTGCTAGAAACTGGTGCGCTTGGTGTGTGAAACATGACGCCTACAGGTTTTTATAATAGTTCTACATCATAAAGTTTAATGGAGTTCTAGTGGAGTTTCAAACTCCTTGTGAGTTCATTCAAAATGTTAGGGGGAGAGGTTCGATTTTCTAAAGCCTAAAATACACTATAAAATACACTCTGGGCATAATTAATGTAATTTGTTATTCCCACGTTGTCCCCGATTTTATTACTTGTACTCCTTGTATAAATACACCTCTTTGTAAGAAGAATAGATCAATTTTATTCTTTATTTCTACTGATTTGTTGAAACAATCTTTCGGGTAATACCCTCCTTAATTGTTGTTTGTCATGTACTTTAATTGTTGTTTGTCAGGTACTTTGATCACAAGTGTTGCATCTCATATGATGTTGCCCAACCCAAGGAGAAATCTGAAGAAACCAGTTTGTTTTGTATCCCATGACGTTCTCTTTTTGGGTTCTCTGGTAATTAAGTTGCTTTTTGACCAGCTCACATTGAGTTATTATCTATTTTATCAGTAGAGGGATATGAGCAAAGATGCATCGAAATCATGTCTCATTACTCTTGTTCGAGCGAAGATTTCTCTGGAGAAGGATCCTCAGACCTCAGCATAGCTCCCAAGGGATTGGCACTTTGGATGTGTAATCAGGCTCTTGCTTGTTGATGTGCTACAATAAGAGGACAAAGTTAGTTCTGAAAGGTGACTTTGTGGGGCCTTAGGTGTAGGCCTTGAGGTTCGCAATCAAAACTAACCAAGTGCTAGGCGTGCCACTGTTATCTCAGTATAGCAGATGTAGAACAAGAGTGTTTTTAGTCAATTACTTGCACCCCAAGTTACTTGGACTTCTTGTTATCAAAGGATTGTCGTGGATGGGTTAAGTCTACATTAAGTTCTTTTTCTTGCCTTGTAAACAAGGACTTTTAGTTCATAATCTTGTATGTTTGAATGAAAGGAGTCCAGATCCCCTTAAGTCATTTACTCGGTTCTTCATTGATTTTAATGATAGCATATCCATTAAACTAACCAAATCCAAATGCAAATGGGACTCTTAAAATAGGAAAACTGATGGAAATAACTTGAATACATATTGGAGAATGCATTAAGTAATAGATCTACAAATTTAGAAAACAAACAAAGAGCCTCGGGCAAGATTTCACCTTGTCTGTCAAGGTTGAACCTCTTGCAATCACTTCTCTTTGAATGGACATGGGTTTATATGCTAAAAGGGATGGATGGTTAACAAGTTTACACAAGTGAATCGATACTATGCCACTAAAAGAGATAACAGAGCTTTAAACTGGACAAGAAATAACTTTTTACTAAAAATAACTAAATCTGGGTTGATTTCAGCTTTTGAATACAAATCTGGCTTGAGAAAAGAGTTTGTATGCTTGTTTGTTTAATTGGTTGAGTGTCCTTGTCTATGGGGCCTCTTCCTCCTTTTATAGGCCAATTAGCTCGACTGCTGTGACTTTGCTCTTGCCTAAAAGCACTTGGAAGGTAATGAGTCATCAACCTTTTTACTTGGAATGCCACTAGAAAGTGTTCTTTGGCTGGTAGTGGCTTAGTCTTCATCACTTGTCACTTCAATGGTAAGCACGTGGCTTGTATCTTAGTTGATAAGGCTTCACTTTGCCTTTAGGCTTGATGTTGGGCTTCGGGCAAGTCCCCTTCAATTTGGCACCCTTGGGCTTTCCTTCATCTAAGTCCAATGCTCAAATATTAACCCAAACAATGCCCCATTTAATCATTGTTGAGTCTACAACCCAAAACGCTAATAATGATTAAATAGCCATCACATTCATTTACTCGGGACTTGCACCATTTTAAAGTAGTCGTTGGATAACTAAAACCCTTGCACTAACCCACGAATTCCATCGTTAATTAACCGCTTACTATATAATCCTTACTTAAACTCTTCGGCAAAGTACCTTAGCCATTTCTAGCCTTCAAATTCCCAGAACTTCCCAAAATTCTCAGAGATTTCAGAAACTTCTCTCGTTCTTCAGTTCTTGCCCCTTAATTCCAACTATCTTCTATTCTTCTTCTCAAAATCACCCAATGGCACCCAAAGTCAATCTCCTTGCGAGACTGGTGATGGGATTACTACCATGCTCAACTGCCTTCATCGCCCTCGGGCAGGCATGCATACTGAACTTTTTTTTAGGAGGGAGAAGTGCACTCCTTGGGATCTGCATGGACTTCTATGGCATTGAGGAGTAGCCGAGCAGCTTTAATCGCACCGGTAGATTTCACTTGTGAATATAAAGCTATCTTCCCTTGCACTGATATCCACAAGCCCTGACTTCCACATAGCTTTTGCTTTCTTGATCACTTCATCATCATATGTGTATGCTTCAGGATCAACTACCACGACCTTGTTGGTTTTAGAATCAATGTCAAAGACTTTGGTAGGACTTGTGGAAGAAGGCTTTGCTATGGAGGTAAGGATTACAGAGGTGTCTTATGAAATTGAGAGGTTGGAGGAGCAACTGTCTGTACTTAAGGCTGAACAAGCGACCTTAACCAACCAGCTTCACCAGAAGATTGAAGCGGTCAATAAAGTAAATGTTAAAGTTGAAGATGTTGAAGCACAGTTAGCTAATAGTAACATTGCTTTGGATGAGTTGGGTAGAATCTTCACTATCATGCAGACATACCATTCTAGGATAGCTGCCCTAGCCAAAGATGTAAAACCATTGAGCTGATTCTTATGTAACTTCAACATTCACTTAAATGAAAATGACTTCTTTAATCCACTTTAGCTTGCTTTTCATCCTTGAAAATCAACTGTGGTGAATATATAAGCTGACTTTAGATCTCTCACAATGTTTACACTTCTTCAATGTAGCAATCCCTAGCATCCCATAAGGTTGGGTGATATTTCTTCAAAAACTTAGCATTGATTGGATGCCTCTACAAGCTTCGTTCCAAATCGGCCAAGTAATATCCTCATTGTGTAGTACTTGGTTTATAATGAAATGACCCTCCCAAGTCAGACTCCACTTCCCAAAGCCTTTGATTTGAGCTCCCAAAGGTAGCACTGCTTTCCATACTAATTCCCCATCCTTGAAGGTTTTTAATTTTACTTTTTTTGTTCGAGCAACAGCTCTATTCCCTTCTTGAATTTTATCTAGAGCTTCAATTCGGGCTACATCTAGATCTTCAACTCCTTGACACATAGCCTGAATATATTCTTCATTGTGCAACCCAAATTGGTTTTAAATCCTAACAAAAATCATATTTATCTCCATGAGAAGCACAACGTCTTGCCCGAAGGTTAAGGCGTAAGGAGTAGTTCCAGTTCCTGCCCTCTTAGAGGTTCGTAAGCCCAAAAAGTCTCTCATAATTTCTCATACCACTTCTCTGGATTATCTGTCACCATTCTTTTAATAATGTTCACCAAAATCTTGTTGTTGGCCATTTGACTAGAGGTAGTAAGGACTAGATTGGATCATCTTTATCTTGAACTTACTTGTAAACTCTTCTACTTCCCTTGAAATAAAAGATGGCCCGCGGTCTGTGACAATTGTCTCGCGCACCCCAAATTTGTGCAAAATCTTGGTTTCAATGCCCTTCTTGATTGCAGTTAAATTGATGGTCTTCATTGCTAAAGCTTCTACCCACTTAGTGAAGTAATATGTTGCCACGATTATGAATGTATGTCCCTTGCTAGAAGCTGGATAAATTTGCCCAATGAAATCCATTGCCCACCTTGTAAAGGGCCAAGGCTTGACCACATGGTTCAAGGCTTGACCACATGGTTCAAGGGTACTGAGGGCACATGTTGGAGAGGTCCATGTTTTTGGCATTCTTCATACCCTCGGGCATAAGCTTTGCAATCTTTCTCCATCTCGAGCCAAAAATAGCCATATCTTCTAAGTAACCATCTCATCTTAGTTCCAGCTTGATGTGCCCCACAAATTCCTTCATGTACTTTGACCATTACCCTTATTGATTCTTCATGGCCTAAGCACTTCAGCAAAAGTCCATCGGGAGTCTTTCTTAACGTAGCTTTATTCCACAAAACATACTTAGTTGCTTGTCATCTATTTTTCTTACTTGTGGGGAAGGATGGATCTTTCAAATATTGAACAATAGGTGTCATCCAATCCTCTATCTCCAATTCTTCAATCATCACATCTAGGCAGAACCCCTTTTCAAAGATAGACGGGAGATTTCTTTTCTGAACTTCTACATCCTCTTCAAACTTCATTTCTTGGATTAGGGCTTCAGAAGCCAATTGTGCCATCTCATTGGCAATTGCGTTTGACTATCTAGGGATATGGCTGATTGATATTTTCGAGCCCCAATAGCTCAATAGTTGTGTAGATGCCAAGTGGTAACTTGCCATGGTGATATGTCTGCACTTGTATTCTCTATTTAACTGATTGATCACCAATTCTGAATCACCAAATACTTCTACTTCGGTTGCCCCAAACTCTATTATGATCTCCAAGCTAATTATCAATGCTTCATACTCTGCTCGATTGTTGGTAGTCTCTTGATAATCCAAGAGGAATGAATAGCAATGGCGAGTACTTTTGGGATCAATGATGACAATCCCAGCTTTAGCAGCATTTTGAGTGCAAGACCCATCAAAATACAGTCTCCACGGAGTGATCCAGAGGCTAGTTATTCTTTTCATCTCTTGCTGGACCCATTCTTCCATGCCCAATGAGGCTTTGGTTGGCAGGATCCACACACTGGCCACCTCTAGAGTTCCTGGGATATTGATAGTCTTTTCTTGCGACTCTTGGTGCTCAGCTAAGAAGTCTGCAATTGCTTGTCCCTTGACCGCTCTTTGAGGCACATATTGAAAACTGAACTCTGATAGTGCTAGAATCCACTTTCTAATTCTCCTAGTTAGCATTGGTTTTGACAACATGTATTTAATTACATCTGTTTTAGCGATGATGTGGATGTGGCAAGGCAACATGTAATGCCTTAGCTTACAGGCAGTGAAGTATAGAGCTAAACATAACCTTGCTACTGGCGTGTACCTTGTTTCTACCTTAGTAAGGATTCTACTGAGGAAGTATATTGCTTGTTCCTTCCCTCCTTCATTGTTTTGGGCCAACAAGCTTCCCATTGACTTTTTAGAAGCAGAAATATAAAGCTTTAAAGGCTTCCATCTCTAAGGTGGCATGAGCACTGGTGGAGAGGCCAAGTAAGCCTTTATTCTGTCAAAAGCCTCTTGATATGGTGGGCCCCACTCAAACTCTTCTTTGTATTTCAATTTTAGCAGAGGAGTTAGCGGCTGGATCTTGCCCGCCAAGTTAGCAATGAATCTCCTCAAGAAGTTGATTTTTCCTAGCAGCCTTTGCAGCTGTACTTTATTGGTAGGAGAATGTGTTTTCATTATTGCCCGAGCTTTGTTCTTGTCAACCTCCACCCCTATTTGATGAACAAGGAATCCAAAAAAGTTGCTCGACTGTACCCCAACAGCACATTTCTTTGGATTCATTTTCAGCTTGTGGATCCTCATTCTTGTTAAGGCTTGTCTGAGGTCTGCCAAGTGTTGTTCTTCAGTTTTGGACTTTACCACGACATCATCAATGTACACTTCCATGCTATGGCTAATCAAATCATGAAAAATGGCGTTCATCGCTCTTTGATAGGGTCCACCAGCATTTTTGAGCCCAAATGGCATTATTAAATATTCATATGCTCCAACATGACCTGGGCACCTAAAAGCTGTTTTATGTATATCTTCTTTAGCCATTTTTATATTATTATAACCAGCATTCCTATCAATGAAAGATAGGACTTTGTGTTTGGCAACTGTATCTATGGATAAGTTAGCCATGGGCATGGGATATTCATCTTTATAGTCAACGCAACAAAATACTGCTTTAGTTATAGCTTTTAATACAGGTACAATGTTGGCCAACCACTCGACATATTTGGCCAACCTAATAAATCCAGCCTTCACCAGTCTCTCGATCTCTTCCTTGACTTTTTCCTCAATTTCTTTAGACATCCTCCGTGGTGCTTGCTTCACAAGTTTATATCCTTCCTTAATAGGCATTCTATGTTCTACCAAGGTTGAATCTAAACCTGGCATCTTGATGTAATGCCAAGAAAAACAGTCTTTGAACTCGTACAAAAAGCTGACTATCTTTGCCTGATCCTCCACTCCTAGCAAGCCGCTGATCTGTATAGGCCTTGGATCTCCCCGTCCTTAAATCAATGGTCTCCAAGGAGTCATGCACCTCTGGTGGTGGCTTGTCGGGCTTTGCACACAAGAATTCGACTAACTCTGGATTTTCGGGCAAGTCTTCTGGCCCGTCCAGGTCATATATACATTCAACCATTTGTATAGCCGCTTCCAGCTCTTTCCCAAAAAACTCGTCTTCACCTATGTTTTGGCTACTTGAAGCTTCTTCTTCTTGTTCGTCGGCCAAGATCTCCCTCTCTTGTTTTCTTTCTTTCCCATACACCAACAGTCTTTTGATTAATGACCTGACTGCAACTACTTAGTCCTTTCTTCATTTTTTTCTCATTACTGGTGTCGGGGAGTTGGGATAATATGGGGCCTATCCCATTCTTCCTTAGTGAGGAATAACCCTTGTTCTAGAAGCTTTTGGGCCGTCACCTTAGTCGAGCGGTCGTCTTTATCAGCTTCTAAGCATTGGAGAATCCCAATACTAGGATTATAAAAATTGGCTTTTGCAACATTAGCTGTGGGAAAGAATGGTCGTGACTCGGCCTCCACCATCTCCCAAAATCTTAGTCCCATAGCTCCTTCCTCATGGTAGATTGCTACTTGTTGATGAAAGGTAGAAGGCACCGAGAGACTTTGATGAATCCAATCTTGGCCCAATAAATCTCCATATGTGGAAGTGCTATCCACAACGAAGAAGGCTAGTATGATTTGTTTGGAACCCAAGTTAACCTCCAAGGGCAATATCCCATGAGTTCTAGTAATAGCTCCAGAGAAGTTAGAAGCTGTTAAGTCCATGGGGATGAGATCCTTCTCACCTCTGCACATCCTTTTCATCTGCTTGTATGGCAACACATTGACCGCAGCCTCTCCATCGATTAACACCCTCTTGAAGGGTACTCTCTCCAGATGAGCAGTTACATAAATAGGCTTGAGATGGTTGGCTATAGTCAAACTTGGGCGAGTGAAGACCATTCTGTCTAAGTACACTTTCTCAGGCTCTTTCTTTGTAAGCTCGGGCAAACCAATTCTTTTTGACGCATCTTTTCCTACCTCTTCAACACTTATATCCCATCATAGGTTCTGTTGCCAAGTAATCACCCTCCATGGTGGCAAGTTGATCAGGCTCAGCACAAAACATGGCAGATAAAACATATGTCATGTTTACCTAGAAGTTGCTAGGTCCAGGTAAGTCTTCATTCTTGCCCCCAATGTGGTCCATGAACCCATCTAACCAAGCCTGTGCTTCTTTTGGCAACATCAGCTCGGGCAACCTTTCTTCCCAAGTCACGCCAAAGTTATGTGCCTGCACTAGGCTCTCACAGAGAGTATCAACTAGCAATGGTGGGGGTAATCCTTTCTCGGGCGAGATAGTTCCAAAACATATCCATCTAGGTGTGTGCATCATCACCATATCATCTTGAGCTCTTTTTAAGATCCTATACTTTCCTAGGTGCAGGTTTTGCGGTACGTGATCTCTTTCCCATTCGATTTTGCTATTAGCCTTCTCTACCTCCTTCTTGGTCCTCCAATGAAGTTGATGTCTTCCCCCGAGAGGTGCATTTTCAAACTTCATATTTTTCAGAAGTTTTTGAGGCAGTAGGGACTTTCAATGAGTTCATGTGGGCTTTGTGTTGCCTCTGGACCCTTCTAATCATTTAGGTTCCCATTTCTTTGATAGGCCTCCCATCCTTTCCAACCATGTACCATTTCTGCCCGAGTTAGGCAGGATTCTTCTTAGTGACTGGATTCACTATCCTTTCCCTTCTCCTAACATCTCCACTAACATAGCTTGGGTGGGGTGGCCTCACCTCTACCCATCTTGGTAGTTTGGCTTCTCTGTCCTCCATTTCTTTCGAAGCTTTGTAGTTTCTGAATACCTCTGACAAGCCCTTTAGTTAAGAGTCCCTTCCCAACCTTTAGAAAACATTCCTGGAGGTTTCTTTCTCAGCTGCCCATACGATATTCCTGCGGGCTTCTTGCTCTTCTTTCTTTCTTCTCCTGATCAATTCTTGATCAATAATAGCTTCTAATGTGGGCACTTCCAACTCATACTCACACTGAAATTTGTTGCATAATACCACTCCTTTGATGATGGCTGCTTTAGGCTTCTTGGGCAACTTGATAGTTCCTTCAGTTGGTCTATTAACTTGCCTCATTTTTGCGCTCACTTCCCAGGTGGCTTTCCCTTTCCCTTTTTCAGCCCATGTCAAGTTGATCATATTTATTGGGGCTTCTGGAAAGAGATCCATGTCGATCATCATGTTGGCCTGAGGTTTCTCCAACAACAACTTCTCTTTCACTATAAATTCTTGTATCCAATCTCTAAATTGGACACAGTTGGTTATGGAGTGGTTGAAAGTATAATGCAGTTTGCAATACTTTTTCCCTCTCAGTTCTTCGGGCTTAGGTAGCTTTTTGGTGCTGTCGGGCACAATCACTCTCGCCCTAACTAACTCTTCATAGATCTCTGCGGCTTTGGTTAAGTCAAAGGAATAACTCTAGGATTTGGAAGGCTTCATGGGGATAAATCCACCATCATTCATGACCACTTTCTAATCCTTGACTAGTTGAACTAACCTTTTCACTATCAAAGGTTTGAAGGAGGTAGTCATCTCTGTCGCGCACATGTCTATTCTCTCTCCTCCATGGCCATTATTCTATTCTGGCTCTGCTTCTTCAAACTCCACTTGGTGAATAGCCGCTTTGATTTTGTAGAAATGAGGAGCCTTAGATGAGTGCTTCATTTGCTGTTCTTCAAGCAACAACTTCTCATACTTGGTGGCCGCAATCACCAACTCTTGCAACTCATTGAATTGCAGGTCATAAAACTTTTTCCTCAAAGGCAATCTCAACGCCTTCTGAGCAATGGATATGAGCTGTGCATGATTTATAGGGAATTGGCACCTCATCCTTGTCCTCCTGAACCTCATCATGAAGTCTTCAGTAGACTCATGCTCATATTGCTTGACTTCCACCAGATCGTTGATAGTTATCTTGGGCTCGATCCTGTAAAACTGCTCGTGGAAGGCCATCTTCATTTGCCCCAGTCGGTGTTAGAATTAGGAGGCAACAGCGAGTACCATTAAGATGCTAGGCCTACCAAGAAGTTTCCAAACAATCTCAACTTATAATTAGGATTGTCTTCAAATGCCATGCAATGGTTGGAGAACTTGAAAATGTGATCTTTGGAGCATACATTGCCATCATCCCCACTAAAAGTGGGAAATGCGGGCATCTTGAAGTTGAGGGGAAAAGGATTTTGTTCATCAATGTACTCCGGATATGGCTTTTGGTAGGTGATTCTGAATAGCGGGCGAGCTTGGGTTTCAGCATTCTGGGCCACCACCCCCTCAACTCGGCTAGCTCATCTCTGAGAAAGTTTTCTTCATTGGTTCCCACTTCGGGCTTCTGTCATTGCACAAGAAAGTTTCCTTCCTTAGTTCAGGCTTTCTCCACCTGGCATCCACTCTTTTACAGGCCAATGGTGGGGGCCTGTAAAAAGGAGGCTTGTCTGCCTTGGTAGGTTCGCCTTTTCCACTGGATTCCCCGATCAACTGGGCATCCCCTACTTCGTCCTTTCTTGCCCGATGTACCCCCTATTGTCTAATGAAAATAATAGAGGGTCGGGCAACTCGGCTTCTAGAATCTCTTTCTAACACAGGTTGACTCGCTCCAGATCCTTCCTTGTTTTTATCTTTACCATTCTTTTGTTCGAGCAAAAGAAAGAATGGAATAACTGGTTCATTCTCCAGGCTGGCTTACTTCATTACTACCCTGGAATAACCATTTTTGGAGTAGAGTACTCCAGATCTAGTATTCTCTGCAAACTCCATGTTAAAGAATAGAGTATGCTGACTTCTCTCCTGGTTTCCAGGGAAATCTTCTCCATACTTCTCAGGACTTGTACCATGGTGGCTTGCAAGTCTTCATTGGTTACCATTCCCCTTGACTTCTAAGGTTTTCTCATTCCTTCTCATTCTTGGCATACAAGACTAAATGGGTCCCACTGGGCGTGCTAAAACTATGTTTGGGCGAAGATTTCTCCGGAGAGGGCTCCTCGGCACTCAGCATAGCTCCCCAAGGGATTGGCACTTTGGATGTGTAATCGAGCTTTTGCTTGCTGATGCACTACAAGAAGAGAACAAAGTTAGTTCTGAAAGGTGCCTTTGTGGGGCCTTAGGTGTAGGCCTTAAGGCTCGCAATCAAAACTAAGTGCTAGGCA
>JAOTRO020056769.1:0-14757 GCA_028566515.2 Pyracantha coccinea | reverse complement strand
ACTCCCGGTACTGTTCACTTTTAACGAAAAACCACATTTTTACCTTTAACTGACACTATTCATTATACCTTTAAAAAGGGCTTTTCATTAAAAGAGAAGTTTTTTTGGACTTTTCGTTAGTTTTCCTTTCAATAAATGGAGAACAGCAGCCAATACCATCATTAGAGACATATAAAAGTCATCTTAAATCAACTTTAACTCACTGCAAGAAAAGAAAAAAAAATCAGGGATACATCTTTTCAATTCAGAAATCTAACAATATTAACTATTAGACTTTTATTAGGGAAACGACGTCAAATTTCTTGTCATAAGAATAGACATTAAACCTTGTTTTGCCTTATATTTCAAACAACCGTTTAACCAACTTCTGTTGTAATTTTCCCAAGGGTGTTTTTGTTTTCAAATATTTATTCCTTAAATCCCAATTCATGAAAACTTCAAGAGTGGAGTTTATCCATTTCAAGTTCTGTTATATAAGCCATCAATAAGAATCATACTCCCTAATGAATAGCTTATGGTGACCAAAGTGAAGTCCATCAATAAGATTCATACTCCTTAATGAATAGCTTATGTTGACAAAAGTGCGGTGGCTCATGGTAAAGTCATAATGAAGTATACATGGAGCTGAGAGAAACGGCGTTAAAAGTGTTATAATAAAGATGTCAACTCAGCTAGTTGTTTAAGGATGATTGAGGCTTGTTCTGGAAAAGACAATAATTGAGCTCAGGGCAACTACTTCAAACTGAGGGTATGCAAATGGCTCTACAATGGAAGACTAAACATGTTGCTTTCACTGGTGGCATACTGACCACCATATCATTGGTACATCCCCCAAAATGATTTTGGTGTTGCCTTCATCTCCATGCATTACATTATGTTTACACTCGAAAAGTCATAATCACAAATACCAGACTTAGTAAGTAAAATGCCCGAGTAATAGGAGGCATGCAGGTTGGAAATTCAATTAAGAAGAATGCGACTTTGTTAAGTGGTACAAGGGATTTCTAGCGATGTGAAATAGCTTACTTAAAATCTGGCTCATTTATTTGTTGTGGGGTGTCATGCGCAATAGTCCTGAGTCTAGGCTGGGCACATGAGACACACATGCCTGTATAGTGCCCATTGGCCCACGTGTTTGTATAATTTTCTTTCTTTGCTTTCTTAGATTTTGTTTATAAAATTAATCAGTTACTAAGGTAGTAAAAAGCAGAGTTCTGAAATTGCTTGTTTACGAAAATGAAGAACAAAAATACAATCCATCATAACAGAGTCAATAAAAATCTTTTTATATAAATTCATTTAATTTTGGATTTATAGCAAAAGATAAAAACACTGCAACAAAAATAACAAAACCAAGCAGGTGGTTATAAATCCATTGGATTAAACAATGGTCAATTGTTAAAATGTTTTAAGTTATTTAATAATGCTAAATGGGTCGTGCCTAGTAAACTGTGCTGTGCATATACATGGCAGAAGGTCCTCTGTGCCATTTCCTAACAGAAGCCCATATCATGTCATATACGACGGGCCAAATTTCTCAACCTAGCATGACAAAGGTGCCTATTCCCGGCATACTTGATACTCAAGCTATGTCATGTCCATTTCAATTCTTCAGTCCAGTGGAGTTGTGGTGCCTCCCCCACCGACTTTACACCTTTAAACATTTCCTGTAGGATTGTGCGTCTCACCTTTCATCCAGAAGCATAAGCCTTCCTGAAAACGGCACTCATCTTTATGGTAAATGGCTAAACAGCTTAACGTCAGAGGCAATTGAATCCTTGCCTAACTATGAGCAGCACCTAAGAAACGCCTCAGAGAACAATAGTAAAATATAATGGTTTGTAGACTCTATACCCTAAAGCCATCCACCACACACACTATTGGAGTTGTGGCGCCTCCCCCACCACACACTATTCCGTAACTTATTGACTTTAATAAAGTATATGTGTCTCATAGAAAGTAAGAGTTAATGGGAGAAAAAAAGAAACATTTTCCATATAGCAGATAATAGAGAATGACCAAAGATGTGAATATAAATTGCTTCAGTTAAAAACGGGATCACTCAATCATAAACTCACAAATATCCCAAGCAAATAAACAATAAGATTGCATCATACTGAACACAACTCAGCTGCATATCCCACAGAATTCACCCATGAGTTATATTTTTAAACTGTGGTACACAAGCACAGAAGCTTCACTAAAATCTGATGATACCATATTTCTTTCATCAAGGAATTCTGGATATGTTGATAATGCACGATGTAAATCCGTATCCAAATGTTGAAACCAATGTGAATAGCTATTACTATAACTGTGTAATGCACTCTATCCTACACCATATTAAGCATCCATTCATTGGCTGATTGTGAGTAAAATTTGAAGGATCAAATAACAAAAAAGAAGTTCCAGAATAAAAGCAAAAAACCAAAAAATATAACAGACAGGCCATGCAGAGTCAAGATTTCTTACCTGCAGGTGATCGAAACTTCTTTCCATGATTTTTACAAGATAGGGAAAGTATGTAAGTAGTTGAGGCACCATAGTAGGAGCATGAGAAAGTGTGGCCTCCCATAACTGCACATTTAAGCTAACTGCATTTAGCATCTTAAATAAAAGGATGATGCCAGCTGGTAAAATAATAAGACAAACTTAATAGGGCAAACCAGCATGCTGTCCTCAAGAAGATTGAGCTCATCAGGGCTATTTATATCAATTCCCTTTTGCAGAATGGGCAGTAATATGTCGTAGCAAATGGGTGACTGATAGCCAAGTGTAACTACAAAGTTCCTCAAAGCAACAAGAAGTTGAATCTGCAGAAGGCATTCACTGGAAGATTCCTCCCAAGCCTTTGAAAAGAAACAAAAGAAACAATATCAAATGAGACTGAGGATCGAAGCAATCTGCAGCCATCTGTTGTGTACCTCAAAACAATGAAATTGCTCAACCTAACTCAACATTGTATACGTTTACAAAATCCATTTCAAAAATCATTCTGTCCTAGTACATTAGGTATTGCGACATTTAGAACAGTAGGAGAACAAATAGCACTGAAGAATAAAGAAATGTTTTCCTACCTTCTGGAAAAATAGAACCAGCTTGTTTGCAAATGTCATAACTTCACTCATATGTCCAATAAGAACAGAAATCATGTTCAAAACCTGAACCTGAAAATAAATGAAAGTGAACAGGGACTTTGGTTAAGCCATGAGCAATCTGTTAAAAGGCATACTTAAATTTCTTATCAGAAATTATCAAGATTTTCCTGGTGAATTCAGACCTGTTAGCAAAACAGGACCCTGTACACGACTGAATGCAAGAACTAATGCACATGTACTTCAAAATAACAGAAATTTAACAGTAAAGAACACCCAATCCTATCCTTTTGTTAGGAATTGGCTCGTCGATGTTAGCGACCTAGTTTGTTTAGGATTGATTTCCCTGCAACCAGAAAGGGCTCGACTTGGTCAGATGGGTGCGTGCGCTTTGGATAGGACAAGGCTAACTTATATGCTTACACTATCACTATGGCTCATGAGGAGGCCCTGGTCCCGACTAAGGAATAGAATCCCCGTACTTTTACTATTTTCTTTCTTCTTTCATGAAAACATTAAGATGTTATTCAAGGGGCTGCATTTTTGCTCCCCACTATAAACTATGGTGTATGCTCACCATCACATTCAAAGCTTGACATCTGTCCACTAATACAACCATAGTTAAATTATATATTTTTATTCTCTATCGACATTATGAAGAAAGAGATAAACAGATTAATATTAAAATATATATGCCAAATTAGAGCTCAACCTGAAGATATGCAGAGGGTTCAGTAAACCACACCTTATATCTATAAATAGGGTGTGGCAAGGCTGAAAAGCAGGAAACAAAAAACAGAGACAGCCGAGAGAGGAGAGAGAGATTACTTCTAGGGTTTGGGAAAGTACTGTATGCTCTATGATGCCGTGGTTTCTCTAACCAGAGAAATCACAACTGGACGTAGGCAAAAGTTTTGCCGAACCGGTATAAATCTTGTGTGTTTCTAGTTATACCCTAATTTTTATTAGTCTATTGCCAGATACATCAAAGAGCAAGACCCAGTAGAGGAGGGTTAGAATTATAACACCGTTTAGCATGATACACATGTTAAGTGTGAACATAAATGTCAAACGCATTATGTGACAAACACAGGCCCATTTGGGATTGCTTCTCTATAAAGCACTTTTGCCCATAGCGATTCTGATAAAGTGCATTTATTATAAACGTGATAATTTTTTGTTAACGATCCAACACTAAACCCTATTTTTAATTAAAAATATAAGTGCACCTATTAGCACCTGACAGCTGCTTCTCCAGAAAGCACTTCTATGACCCATAAGCACTTCTATTCTACCAAGCATAGTCAGAACTCAGAAGCGTTTTTGGTTGTCACTAAACACTTTTAGCCTTCCAGAAGGAGTCCCAAACGAGCCATCTCCACAAGGACTATCTATCAATAAGGCGAGGAAGAATCATCGAAGTAATGGACGGGCCGCAAAGCAAGTACATGGATGACTGGATTAGCTTGAAGCCCGAAAAATGATTTTGGTTCAGTTTTAGTTGCTGGAAAATGATTTTGTTTAAGATTGTGGGGTCCCTTAATTCTAGCAGGCAACCTATCTCTCAATCATGTTTCTAGCTCTGTGTGAACTGCTAAGTACTTTTGGCTCTTATGTATGTGGTTACCATAAAGTAGCATTGCATATAAACCAATATTTTAAAAGGCGAAGGCATAAGCAAGGTGTTTTAGGGAAAGGCCGGCCTAGGTGAAAGCCTTGAGGTTCGCCTTATGGGACTTAAGATTTTTAGTATATTATGTATTTATATAATAATTTAGAGGAATACTTAAAGAGTCCCAAAAGAAAAAAAAATTTAAGAAAAAAAAATATATAACGTTATATAAAAACCAAAAACAAAAAATACTTATTTTTTATTGCTGGCCAATCATATTTTAAGGAAAAAATAATATAAAGTTAAAACGATGTTTTTATAGAAATGTATTTCTAGTCTTTTGAAATCGATAAAACAATATTAAAAATAAAATCTAATAGAATAATATATGTTGGGAAAATATACTAAGGAATATGCTGGAAAGTTGAGATTATGCTGTCATGGGTCAGTTTGAAAAACACTCCAAATGACGCCGTGGCATTCATCTTCATCTGAAAGTTCTCCAGATTTAGGCAACTATTTTTTTTATTTTTTATTTTTTATTTTTTTTTGAGGAGAAACGATAACAATTTATTAAAACAAAACCATGAATTACAAAATAGTGGATAAGAAATCCACCATCTAGCAAAACTAGCTATGACATCTCAAGTAGATCTATTTAAAAGTAACTAAAACTGAACCAAAATCATTTTACGGCTGCTAATATATCCCACACTATATGAGAGAATAATCCCTGAGCTCATTCGAAACTTTTAAACAAAATCATTTTCCAGCAACTAAAACTGAACCAAAATCATTTTCCGGCAACTTTTAAACAAAAACGACGCCCAATCGAACGCCACATGCGCTCCTCGACCATGTCTAGGCGAGTATTTGCCATCTCCCACTGGGCAGAGGCGATTTCATTGCCGCCCTGCCTATGCGTGCCCCGTTTTTTGAAACACTGATTATAAACCCAAGTAACATAAAATAAGTAATAAGGCCTACTAGCCATTATGAAACAGGGGAAATGATAAACGCACACCTTTTTCTCCTCCTACACACCCCTGTTGAATCATGTCCGTGGTTTTCGTTTGATTTATTCAATCAGATGGCCAGAAAAATAAAGAGGGGTGTGTGAAAATCAGCTCCCAATAAATAGATACCCAAAATGTCCACCAACAAAAACTCTAATATAGAAAGATCAATACTAAGGGCCAGTTAGAGTACCTTCATTTATGGTTTTTATTTTTTTATTTTTATTTTTATTTTTTTATGTATGAAAGAGATAACAGAAAAAATATGAGAGGAAGGATGAAAAAAAAGATGAGAAAGGACAGCTGAGTGCCCTCTAGGCATCTCGGCAAATTGTTCCTCCCCACCCACCCATAAACTAAAAAAAATTAGGGTCGGATGCATAATTCACCCTGCAACACTAAATGAAAGCAACATCTTCAGTGGGGTAAGCTGCCACTGCTCACCCCACAGTGGCTACTCAGCCACAGCAAAAGGTAGTGAATGTAATTGATTTAAGGTGAAAACTGAACAGTATTCAAGCAGGTTGCTTCCAAGTGAAACAGCAGATGTTTGGAAGAGCAAAAGGGGAACATACCTTTGAGTCAAACTCCTGAACGTCCTCAATCAACTTAAAACATGAATCCCAACAGATTGGGAGAAGATCGATGAATTCTCTTTCTGAAAAGCTAGCATCTTCAATATGCAAACACAGAGACCTACAGGCTGCCAACTAAAACAAGAAAAGCACACTAAAGTAATTGAACATGCAGCACCAACAAAATGTTAGCAGCATTAGTAACCTCAAAGCAATGAAGGGGAGAATATCTACATAAGAAGAATACGCATACCCTTACAGATAGGTCCTTGTCCTGTAGCAATCTGATCAAAGCACAGTAAACTGGCCTTTTTGTGTCCTCTTTAATCTGCCAATAAAGTAAAACAAACAATACTGATTCATTTTCCGTAAGCTAGTAGATACACTTGGGCAAGAATGACTTACATATATACAAAATGGAATATAAATGAATCAAGGATCAGCTTGCCATAATAAATATCACAAGAGAGAGTGGTTCCATTGAGTCTTGAAAATCCATCAGAGGAGTCTACCACACCCTATACCTCCATAACTTATATACAGTTCACAAGCTACCATTGAATTCTGTAATCTAGTTAATTTGCTGGAGTTGAAATAATATCAAGGGGAAACAGAAGAAAACAAGTCCTA
Source organism: Pyracantha coccinea (assembly GCA_028566515.2). Lineage (NCBI taxonomy): Eukaryota > Viridiplantae > Streptophyta > Magnoliopsida > Rosales > Rosaceae > Pyracantha > Pyracantha coccinea. The sequence goes on along the minus strand of JAOTRO020056769.1, from coordinate 7,829 downwards.
CTATTATTCTCTCCATAAATGCTTGTTTGCTATGGGCTCTATAATTTACTTAGGGAAGAGTATACATCAAAACAGAAGGATAAGAAAAGTTCAAGACCAATGTTATATCCCTATTCATAAGTGTAAACATTAGAACCTAACTAGACTTGATGGAACAAACTTTGCTTGCAACATACATCAAATCTTCAATAAGTACATGCACCTCTACTCCTTCAGAGAACATTATTAACTAAATATCTCTCCTTATCTATCCCAATTTCTTTGTTGAATGTGAAAGGTTAAGGAATACAAAACTAGTAATGTTGGCACAAGAAAATATGGTTGATTAGTGATATATAGATAAATTGCTACCTCAGAAACCCATTGTCCCAATATTAGTGCAACTTTCCGATGGATGATACGCATATTTGGATGATCATTTGACAGTTCAAGGGATAAGGCGCCATTAAACCTGCAATCATTCAATTGTTCATCCAGAAAAATTGTCAAAGTTCACTAAAATTTTTATATTAAGAAGAAAACGGAAAAAAGGAAGAGAAAACATGACAGCATACTACCACATGCATAGCTCAAAATTATGAGAATTTGGGCGTAGCTTCTGCTCTTTGACATAAAAAAATAAAGTTGTAACTTGTAATAATGAAACGGACATGTGATAAGAGTTATGTCCCACCAACTTCTGCCTGTACAAGTTTCTTTATCAATGCTACTCTAGCTGCTACAAGCCTAAGTAAGTCAAGAATTTGGTGTTTCTTTTGCATTAATTTTACACCTATTTTGCATCCCCTTTTTTTACATAGGAAACCCTCTTTTGCAGCTTGAAAAACATAGAACAAGTATCGCACTCAAACATATTAAGATTGACATGTGCAACTATCTAACAAAAGAGAAAAGTAATTTACACAAATCAAGGAAAAGTAAAAATAACTTGCCCTACCAAAAATCAATTTTCTCAAAGTTAGTGGTAATCGAGCAAATCAAAATTGCATATATACATACTTGAGGCCACAAGCTACCCTCCAAACAAATACTATAGAATGTAAGTTCCGCGAATTAAATCAATTTCACAAAGCACCACCATAATAGATGCTGCAACAATTTGAAGGTACCTAAATTTTGGATAACCTAATGCAAGACATATGCATAAATTAATAGATATTCTTGCATAGAATAGGCATACCAATCTTCAAAGCTCAGGTAATTTGAGAGCTCGTAATAAACATATGCAGCAGCACCGTAAGCAGCATCTTTTAGAAGCAACCCTGGAGTTATTTCAGTCACTGAAGTTGGGCAACCATTCATTGCCTCTTTAAGGATGGAAACCACAACAGGAGCTAGGAGCTAAAATACATACACTAAGATCACATAAGCACCATTCTAAAACTCAAAATATAATTTTCTTTTAGGAACAATAATTTAACAAAACCACATATAAACATGTATCAACCTGGCTGTGATTTTCAAATAGAACAATGTATAATGCTTCAGCGCATGGCCTTAATTTTTCTGTCCACTGAACCATATCCTGCTCATGATGGAATGATTCAGGACTTTGGTACCACTCCTCCAAATCACTTGATGTAAGAACAAAATACCTGTGCAACAGATTACCCAAATAAGTTGACAAATAGCATTTTTTTTAATAAAGAGACGACTGTATTAATGGAGAGAGAAAAAAGCATGGGGGGCATGGGGGTGCAAACCACCCCAAACAACGGGAAACATTTTAAAAATTTGAAAAAAAAAAAAAAAAACAGCTCTAAAGATCTGGAAAAGCCCTAAAACTATTTGAAGGTAGCCACCTTCCAATCATGCCAAATTCAGAAGAATGAAATTCCATTGAACTCAAGAGACACAGATGCCCAAAGGGCTGACAAAAACCGGAATTCTGTCACACATCTCCATTAAACCAACTCTGACATAATCTTCAAAAATCCTTTTGTTTCTTCTCTCCAACCAAACCACGCAAAGCAAAGCCTGAATCTTGCAACCCCACATAATCCTTAGCTTTCTTAACCTTCCAAAACAAAGTATGGGTTTCCTTGAGGAAGGAAAAACAGTCCCTTGGGGTTATCCAGGTAAATACCCATTTCCCTAAACAAATTTAACCAGAAGCCCAAAGTACTGGGCAAATCAGTGTATCGTTTCATCATACATGTCTCTATTCAACTTAGTGAAGTACCAAAGACATCTCCAAAATATAGCACTCCTCCATCGCCCCCCAAATCTCAAACATAACCAAGCAAGATGATGCCATAGCAGTAGATAAAATGAAAGAGAGGTTAGAATATCATTACCTTCTTACTAATATGTTGCACAGGAATACTATTCGTTCGCTTGTCATAAGGGAAGTCAAGACGCCACCAACTGCACCAGATATGTTTTTCTTCATTTGCTCCAGTGTAACCCCATTTTCATCCATCACCCGACCAGTGACACTTGGCTTGTACTCTTTACATTCCAAGACACACTTAATCATTATCATACACTGAATCAGAAACTGCTCAAATAATAATACATCTGGTTCAGGATCTGTTATCTTCTTTAAACAGAAATCCACTACAGTTGGAAGGACACATTTATCACTAAATGAGTAAGGATGTCTGCCCTGAATTGCAATTAAAACCTTCATCAACTTAGTACATGCCCTCTTTATAAAGTCCCAAAATTTAGGATGTCCTTTCTGAAAGGAAGAATCTGTTATAAAAGGAAATGCTTCAGAAAAATGTTAAGCAAAAACATATTGCAACCTTGAATGTATATTTAAACATTATATACACATGGAAAGGCGAAATTGACACCTGTAAAAAGTCAAACTGATTAAATAACGCAAATTGATGGATCTTAAACAGCAGTTGACATACTAAGACCTTTGCCCTATGTTTGGATGAGGGACTTGAAAGTTTCAAGGAACTTAGGCTAAATTTGTTAGAAATGCACTACCAAATTTAGATAGAGGGGCTTGAAAGACTAGATGCAATATATTTGAGAGAATTTTTAAATGACTTCAAGGAGTCATTTTGAAAGTCACTTGTTTAGTGTCTTTGTAGTGTATTTTTAGCGCTTTAGGATTAGCTTTGTTGGGCTTGAGTAGTTCATTGGTAGTGTTCTTGTAGTGCATTTTTATGATCGAGTCTAAAGCCTCGGTACTTTGAAAATCCCTTTATCCAAACATAGGGTGCCGAACTTGAGGATACAGAGGCATTTGGCAAACACATACAATTACACAAAGTTTGTATAGAAACCACAATAACTGTTAAAAAAATTGGACAGGAGAACAGTATCTCACAATATGGGAGAAATGACTGAATGGCATTCAAGAGCAGGGGCGAGACCTCCTTCACTGGCCGGACCTCCTAAGAAATACACAGATCAGTTAATTATGACATTTGTGTACAGCCATATTGATGAAAGGCGTTGGTGCACACCAACACCAATTTTCATTTCTTTTGAAGGGTGTGGTTTTAACTACCTGCAAACATTTTGCATCACTTGGAAACCCTGAAACTATTAACTGGCATATTATCCTTAAGCACAGAAGCCATCGCTCACAAGTTAGATAAAGCTCATCCTGATGTAGCTCCAATGCATTTGAGTTATAGCTTTCAGAAACTGTAGAAAAACCATGTAAAATTGTTTGCACGTCGCTCTGCCAAAGGTGCCAGCTATAATCAAAGAACTGAGCTGATATCTGCAAAAGATGTCAACAAATATATTAAGGTTTCATACAAGATTGTTTATAAATTATAAAAGTAAAATATCATCCCCAAAATAAAGAGCAAATCCACTAATAGTTGACAATAACCACTAAGCTTCAAAATTCACTACAAAGAAACAACTGAATTAATACACAGTTAATACGTAATGAACCTATTCCATGTAAGTCATTATGTAAGACTAGTTTGAACCACTTAATATGAGGGTTTGGGTAAAAATTTTGAGTTTGGAGATGGCCTTATGTTTTAAATCTTAGTTATAAAATACAGACAACAGACCTACACAATGACCCACCAATGAGATTGTATATAGTAAAATGTGTCCTTGCTTTTATGTCAATGTGTTGATGAAGATAGTAACAACTATTGATCAACTAATCAAATTTGTAAAGATCATACAGAGCACTAAGCAAGTCGGTAGTTGGAAACAAAAATATATTAGGAGATCAAACAGCCAACAACAACCTGGCCCTTAAATTTTGGTCCAAAATCTGCGTAGGTGGAAAAAAAGAAGGGTCCAGTGAGATTCATGGACTGCATCGGCCCAGCTCAGTGAACTCGAGTCAGTCCACGCGAAAAGACAGAAAAATTCACTAAAAATTATGTTCAAACAGTGAGGATGGACCAGAAGTACAGTATGAGGTTCAAGATTCTCACTGCCCAGGCAAGGCGGTCCCGAAATGCCTTGGACATTGCTGAGTTTCCCGAAAGTCCTGAAGAAATTAATCCTCAGAGAAACTTGGTGCTCTAAATGTGCATTCGCAGAGAAAGCATAGAACTCTTGAACTATAGTCTGTTTTTGCTGGATGTTCAAATGTTTTTAAACAAAAGGATTGTGGCACCCCCTAATTTTTCAACAGCAATAAAATCTCTCTACTCTACAACAGGTGTGCAGCTCTGTGCCAAGTCCATTTGGCTGCTTAAGTATGTGGTTGGCACGAAGCTACACTGCATTCATTGCATGCCAACAGAAAATAAATGATAAGGTACCGTGACCACTAACAAAGAAAAGTTGTTAGCTGAAAGTTATCTTCTTTTTTTTTTGTTGTTTGGAAAAGTCAGCATCAGTTTGATAAAAATGAATAAATAATAATAAAAGCTCCTAACAAATTATAGAAATAGGCCAAAACTTAATTACAGGCTAATCAATACCAAATAAAATAATACCTATTTGCTAAAAGGCTTGTAAAAATATAAAATTCTCATACAGTTGTCTGCAATTTTTGGTCTAATGGTAACAAAAGAAGCACTGGTTGTGTCAACAAAAATGGAGAAAAAAATATTTTCTACTTGCATATAAACTTATATTTAACATATATGTATAATACATTTTTATATAAATATATCTCTGCACACCTCGACCTGATCCACAACCCTAAAAACACTGCTTCATACTACAGGCGGATAGAGCTTAGAAATTGTGTCAATCAAGACATTCTTCAAGAAATCAGCTTTGAACTCAGTAGTAAGAAAAGAAAAATATGTATGCCATCAATCTGAAATTACTATAAATTTTTATTGAAAGATTGTTAACTTTCACGAGACCATACAACCAGGCTCAGCAAAACTTCAGCTCCTTCACGGGCATCATATTAAAGGTACGCACTGCCTACTCAGAGCCTAAACCAAATTATAAAGATTAACAGCGATTGAAATTTCAATTATAAATGATTGCTCCATAAAAGATACAACTAGCAGCTCAGGGCATATTTTATTGTTGTAGAGGAATGAAAACCATAAGAAAATATTTAACTATAATAGGAATTAAACTAAAGAAAAAGCATATCTAGCTTAACCCCATACATGCTTTAAAGCTATACAGAGAAAAAATAAATAAAGCACAAGCTTCCTTAACCATGCCATTAAGGCTTTAACACCGAGACCCAGTCATAATCAGCAAGTTTTATTGTTATAGAGGAATGAAAACCATAAAAAAGTTATCTAGATTCAACAATAAGACCATTAGAGAAAATGGAAGGCAACTTGCATTTGTAGGAAAGCAAAAAAAAGAAAAAAAGAAAAAAAAAAAGAAAAGAGGAAAGTGTACAGTAGTGTATACCTCTGCAAAGTTCTTTTGGTCTGAGATAAGACGCTTAGAGGATAGTTCCTTCAAAGTTCGAAAGAGGGTCAAAAAAATTCTGTGGGAAGAAAGAACATCTGTTGATTGAAGCTTTTGTGCTAAAACAGATAAGAGCTGTGGCCTGAACATGTCATCATGTTGATAGATCAGCACAAGTTATGCACTTGATATAGGAACATTCAAAGAAGGGGAAAAGGCATAAAAGTCTGCAAGTATGGAAAAGAACAAATCAAAATAAACAAGCTGATGCTCACTTCTAAAGTTCTAAAGTTATCACAATTCAGCCATCAGTTTATCCTAATTATGATGCAATCAAAAATCTCATCTCAACAGTAAAAAACCTATTTCCCCATACAGTTCTCTCTGGGGTCACTTTTCCTTCAAACTAAGCAAAAAATGGGATCCATGTCCATTCTGGCTTTCTGCATCATACACCTGAGACATGTGGCTGTTTTCAAATTTTTCCCCCAGTTCACATTTCTTGATTAAAGAGAGAAATCTTAAGTAACATAAAGCTCAACGAGATTATAAGTTTATAACTTTCCTGCATGGTCCATTTTAAATGGAAAACATAGAAGCTGAAGTTACAGTAAACTCATACCATTCTTTGGGGTAATCAATACGAGCAATTTTGGAAACAAGCACGGCCAACACTTTTGCTATCTGTGTTGGGAAAAAGAGAAAGAAGAAGAAAACAGGAAATCAGTAGCTGATAAATTTGAGTAAACTTCTGAATCATCAAATCCTAAAACTTAGAGAGTAAGGGAGGGAGGGGCGGAGGGAGAGAGAGGAAGAGAGACGGAGAGCTTGTATTGATTTAAACTAAAACTACTAAAAGAAAGTCCTATTAAATTTGAAGATGTGAAATTATAACATAATGGATGGGCAATTGCAAAGTTTGCAATAGTCTAAATAAAAAAAAAACAATTAGCAAATAAAAGAGAAGTTAAAAAAGTAAAACTGGTACAATATTGTTTCCAATTCCAGTAACTATGGCTCTAATCTTCCTCAAGGATGCCAGTAAAGATAATCGGCCATGAAATTGCTTATGGTATTTTCAATTTTTTTTCAACAGAAAATAAAAAATAACAAAAAATTGTAATGTTATAAGAAGAAAGAAGAAATGAAAGACAAGAGGAAAGGATTGAACACCTGATCGTTCTCTTCTCCAAAGTGTGATAAGAGTTTTTGTCTCAGATGCATTTTCTCCTCGTTGCTGATTCCCCTGAAAACACACGTTTCAGCACACACACCACATAGAGGTCAAGCGTTTGCTTCGCTGCTAAAGGGAGAGAGATAGAAGAGAGAGACTTACGACGAATCTCGCCGGTGCCTCCAATAGCGATTAACGCTGTTCTTGAAATACACTGATGCCAACAAGCGAACATCCACATGAGCTACCAAATCCTTGGCAGTTATCACTTCCTGCATAACAATAACAAGCATTCATTCTATTTTCTCAGAAATCTCTCCAAGAAAGAAAACAACCAAGATCGATCGCATTCCTGCCCCCAAAAACTAAAACCCTAATTTCTTTATTAATTAATTAAAAAAAACAGCTGCTGTTTTGCTTACCATCAGACAAGAGCAGAAACCAGGCCTTGCCTCCGACTGCGAGAGCGCTAACTCCGCCGGTTTCCGCACACTTTCGTCGCCACTCAAAGCGTTGGCCAGCAGCGAGTACATGGCTGGCAGGTCAGACGCCGAGAGCGCCATTGCAGCTTCTCTCCCTCTTAAGAAATTGATGACAAGTTTTTGTTATTTTGGTTTTATTTTCCTTTTTATATCGTGAGAGGGTTTTTTTTCTCTCTCTCTTACAACCAATTTCACCTGTTAGCAAGTCAGTGCTAAGGGCACATACTGTAGCTTTTCAAAAAACAAAAGGATATGGGAGGTCTGGATCCGATGCTCTGAGTTAGTGGGTATGTTTAATCTTAACCACGGGCATGGTGAAAATTTTTATAGCCTCGCCGAATCTAGAAGGGTAGATAACCATGCTTGCTACTAGTTGTCTTTTTTTTTTTTTTAAAAAA
>JAOTRO020056666.1:0-14758 GCA_028566515.2 Pyracantha coccinea | reverse complement strand
TTTAGAATTGTTTTTGAATGCATGCCTACTTTAAAGTGTTATTAGTTTGCTTATGTGTTCAAATGTTCTCACATGTTGTTAGCTAGGGCAATTTTTTTTCTTTACTCAGGCTGGCTTTCAAACCTCACTTTTCTTTAAAGAAGGAGGAGTGCACTCCTTGGGACCTACATGGACCTCTTAGGTCCCAATTGCAGTAGAGAACAATATGCCCAAGGCCACCTGGTTCACTCCTACCTCATACTCAGCCGAGTCGGACTTTTCAACCTCTAAGTGGTCGAACCATTGTAGGGGTTTTCCTTTTGATGAAAGACGAAGGTTGGACGCAGTGGATAAATGAGCTTGAGCCTACTTTCAAGCAAAAGTGGATGAACAACAGCATATATGAGCTAATAATGCTCTCTAAGACCACTGCTATTGCCAAGCCTGAGCTGCTGACCACAACTTTTCTATTTCAGGATGGGTCCTATGTCCTCGACCATTCTTGATATGGCTCAAGTTTTCAAGCTAAGGCCCTCGGCCAGAGTCGTGGACATCACGCATGATTGGTCTCTTTCTTCTTGCCCGACTATTGAGAGCTCGGCACCTCTGATCCTATAACTCGGCTAGAGTACAACTCTTTTATTTTCAAGAGTTATAGGACTTCCTTCACGGGCTTCATCCCATTCGTCAAGAAGAATTTTGGCCCCTCCTATTCAAATGCCAATAGTGACCAAGAGCATATGTACTGGCTCAACAAGCATGTCTTCCTCAACAAGTCCAAGGGAGTAAAGGTTGAGTGGATCCCTTTGGTGAAAGCTCTCCATAATTTTGATGACGTGGCCACATGCCCCTTTGTCCTCACTTATCTTTATCATTTTGTCTATGAGATGACTCGAGGCACTCCCTTTGAAACTAACCTCAATGGGCCAACCTGGATGGTCCAGTTGCGGTTACAATAGTTTCCTGAAGGAGTGGCTCCTGCCAGCCTTCTAGTTGAGGCTTCACCCACCAATCACTCCATCTTCTGTTGCATTTACTTCTTCAGGGTCTGTAGGACTCTGGCAGACTTAGAGTGGGGAGCTTCAGTGTTAAGAAGATATCCTTGGTTCTCCAACCAAGCCTTCCAGGATGCCTTCGGAGAGGATGCAGTGCCTTATTCAAAAAGAAATTTATCAGTTGCATCCAACCAAAGATATCTAGCATAGGGAGTAAGGAGCGATCGTTATGAACGCGGGCTGAAAGTTTATCATCCAAACTTTTGCAATAGGCAGCTGAGGTTTAGACAAGCTATCCATGTGCCATTTTTTAAATCTGTGCGCTGTAGCACCTCTTACCGTCTTCGTTCTCCACAAGAAGTCACATTCCAAACTGCCCAACGCAGTCTTGAAGTCATGAGCAAGATTGCCCGAAAGCCTGTAGCTCTCAATTTTGAATGTACTTTAACCTTCTCCATTTGGTGGGAAACTAAGTGGTCCAAGAAGTACGGAGGTGACCTTAGAGAATCTCATGACTGCATCTTAGGGCAACTCACCATCAAGTCCTATCCCAAACCGAGTGAGCTTGAAGGTTGGAAGGAGATGATCCATCAGAAGAGCCAGCTTCTTCTGATAGTGCCTTTTATTCTTTTAACTTGTGTTTTTAGACATTTTGTCATCCTGCCCTCTTCTAATCTTTTCCTTGGTTACTTTGAACTTGCATCACGAGGCAACACTGAAGAAGTGAATGTCAGGCTAGATGAAGAGGCTGAGGATGTTTATGTCTTCCAAGAAGCTGCAACTGAGGCCGAAAGACAAGGAGCTGGAGAAGGTGGAGATATCTCTGAACTTTTTGGAGATTCAGAGGATAAGGTCGAACTTGAAGTGGAGGTTTGGGTTATTCGGTGGGCAAGAGCAATCATGGTGGAAACTTCGGAGTTCAAGCCTGAAGAGGGACCTCGAGCTCAACTCTTCATACCAGGTCTGCGGGCAACCCCTACGAAGAAAAGAACTAAGGCTTAATCCTCCAAATCCTCCAAGTTTTCTGCTTCTGTAGTTGAGGTGGGTAGGAAAAAACAAAAGGCTTCCAGTAAGTTGTTCCTATTTTTCCTATTTAGTTGCAGTTTCAGATTCTCCTGAAGTATGGGTTGATATTTTTCTTTTCTTTTATCTTGTCATTAGGGCCTCAAGCAACAAAGAAACCAACTTTTGTATCAAGGGAAAAGCCATTGGGTGCATAGATGTGTCAACAAGCCAAGGATCTTCTTGATTCCACCTTTGAAGAGCTGGAGGTATAGTCTGCACCTCAAGTCACCCCTTCAAAGTTTCCCCTCCTTTATTTTTATTTTACTTTTTATTACTCATTACCTGATTACTTGAAACAGGACATAAGAGAAGGAGGATCTCTCAGCCCGAGGCCTCTTCACCTCCAGCTTGAACTGTACATGCTTCCTACTCTCGGGCTAAATCTTCAAAGGTATACTTTTTTCCTACTCTTGGCTTTAAGCTTGAAACTTCATTACTTTGGAATTGATGGTCGACCTGCATTCTTCTATAGGCCAAGGTTGGGGAACCTGCACACTCCATTGGGCAAAGCTCTGCTCTTATCCCCTCAACTTCTTCTGCTGCGCTGGTGGTGACTCCCACTTCCCAGTTCAATCCTTCAACTGGGGAGATGCTACACTTTGTGGAGGACAATGTAACTTAGTGAGCATTTTATCTGAACATTTTTATGCTTAAGTCTTGTCCTTCTTTTATACTTATCTCTTTTTTGCTTTTCCCAGTCTTCCCCAGCACATGAGTCTCATCCACCAGTAGCAATTGCATTTGGGGAGCTCATAGTCCCTGAGATCCCTGTGGTCTCAGAGGTGACCAGCCCGCAAGCTTTTCCTCAAGCCGCAACAACCACAGAGGAGCTTCCTCTTCCTATTCAAGATCCTACTCAAGTATAGAAGTACTTTTACTTTTATTCTCTTTTCTTCATAAGTTGGTAGTTGACATTCACCTTTTCTTCTTAATGTTTGTAGGCCTCTGGCAAGGGTTCGAGCATCATTCCTCATTCTCAAGTAAGTGAGAATGATCCCCCTAAGCCATCAAAGGAAACAACTCCTCCTCCACCTTATTCCAAGGTTCAGGATCAACTCAGGTATATTAACTACCCTTATCTCGCCCTCCTTCAATCTGAATTATATTTTTTCTTCCTAACTTGTTTTTCTTGGTTTGTAACAGGACCCTGGGGAAGGCTTGGATCAATTTCCTCCACCTCTGGTAGATAAAGCAGCTCTCCCAAGGCCTCATTTGGCTTCTGGATTATGAGAATTCCTATCCCTAAATTGAAGAAGATAAGGGCTGCTGCTACTTCTTCAACTTCTAGTCCTCCTTCTCTTTCCACTAGGGTTGCTCTTACTGTTGCGTTGCTTCTGGGAGTAGTGAAGCCATGCCTCCATCTCTTGCACCTATTCCAGCTAAAACTTCGTTACCCAAGCTTGTCAAAGATTTCAGGCAAATCAGAACAAAGTTGAGGTCTCCTAGGTGCTCTTTTGAGCCTCAAAAACTTCAAGATCAGCACAGGATTTTCCAGGAATGGATGTAGAGGGACTTCAATGCTTCTTTTAGCCTCAAGGGCCTTCAAGACGTTGAGAAGGCTCTGATTGAACTCTATAAAGCCCAACACATGACAAAAGTTTAGTTTGAGTCCTTCCTTAACTTCTTTGAAAACTTGAGGACACTAAGGGACTAGTATCTGAAGGCAGAGAGGCAGGCTAATAGAATAAGATACTACAAGGAGAAGCACTCAAGAACCTCATCTTCTTTGCGGAAGCTAGTGGAAGAAGGCTCAGCCATGGAGGCAAGGATTATAGAGGTGACTTCTGAAATTCAAAAGTTGGAGGAGCAACTGTCTGCACTCATGGCTGAACAAATGACTTTATCCAACCAATTTTACCAGAAGATTGAAGAAGCCAAGAAAGTAAATGTTGAAGTTGAGGATGCTGAAACACAATTAGCCAATGGTAATATTGCTTTGGAGGAGCCTGGCAGAATCTTTACTATCATGCAAACATACCATTCTAGGATAGCTGCCCTAGCTAAAGATGTAAAACTATTGAGTTAATCTTTATGTAACTTCAATATTTAATGAAATAAAAATGAGTTCTTCTTTCATTTTAGCTTGTATTTCCTCCTTGAAACTCAACTGTAGCAAATACATAAGCTGACTTTAAATCTCCCATAATGCTTAGACTTTTTCAATATAACAATCCCCAACATCTCACAAGGTTGGGTGATATTTCTTAAAAAACTTAACATTGATTGGATGTTTTTGCAAGTTTCCTTCTAAATCTGCCAAGTAATATCCTCCATTCTCCAGTACCTGATTGATAGTGAATGGGTCTTCTCAAGTAGGACTCCACTTCCTAAAGCTTCTAACTTGAGTTCCCAAGGACAAAATTGCCTTCCACACTAATTCCCCTTCTTTGAAGGCTTTTATCTTTACCCTTTTGTTGTATACTCAGGCAACAACTCTCTTCCCTTTTTGAATTTTATTTAAAGCTTCAATTCGGGCTACATCTAGATCTTCAACTCCTTAACACATAGCTTGAATGTATTCTTCACTGTGTAGCCCAAATTGGTTTTGAATCCTAATAGAACTCACATTAATCTCCATAGGGAGTACATCATCTTTCTCGAAGGTTAAGGCATAAGGACTAGTTCCATTTCCTGCCCTCTTGGAGGTTCTATAAGCCCACAAAGTGTCTTCTAACTTCTCATGCCATTTCTCTGGACTATCCACCACCATTCTCTTAATAATATTCACCAAGACCTTGTTGCTGGCTTCTACTTGACCATTTGACTGGGGGTAGTAAGGACTAAATCGGATCATCTTTATTTTGAACTTACTTGCAAATTCCTCTATTTCTTTTGAAATAAAAAATGGCCCATGGTTTGTAACAATTGTCTCGGGCACTCCAAATCTATGTAAGATCTTGGTTTCAATGAACTTTTTGACAGCAGTTGAGGTGATAGTCTTCACGGCTGAAGCTTCTACCCACTTGGTGAAGTAATTTGTTGCCATGATTATGAATGTGTGTCCTTTGCTAGAAGCTGGGTAGATTTGCCCGATGAAGTCCATTGCTTATCCTTTAAAGGACCAAGGTTTGACCATAGGGTTCAAGGGTACTGAGGGCACATGTTGGAGAGGTTCATGCCTTTAACATTCTTCACATTCTCGGGCATAAGTCTTGCAGTCTTTCTCTATGTTGGGCCAAAAGTAACCATATCTTCTGAGCAACCACCTTATCTCAGTTTCAGCTTAATATGTTCCACAGATTCCTTCACATACTTCGGCCATCACTGTCATTGACTCTTTTTGGCCTAAGCATTTTAAACAACAGTCCATCTAAAGTTTTTCTTAGTAGATTCCCTGCCCACAACACATACTTAGTTGCTTGTTACTTATTCTTCTTACTTGTGGGGAAAAAAGAATATTTCAAGTATTGAGTAATAGGTGATCTCCAATCTTCTATCTCTAGCTCCTTAGTCATTATATCTAGGCTGAACTCCCTTTCTAAGATAGAACGGAGATTTTTCCTTTGCACTTCCACCTCTAGCTTGAATTTTCTTTCTTAGATCTGTGCTCTAGAAGCCACATGTGCCATTTCATTGGCAATTTCATTTGATTCTTTGGGAACATGGCTAACTAATATTTCAGTCCCCCAATAACTCAATAATTGAGTGGTTGCCAAGTAATAACCAGCCATGGTAATATGTCTGCACTTGTATTCCTCATTTAGCTGATTGATCACCAATTTTGAATCACCAAATACTTCAACCTCAGTTGCCCCCAACCTCTATCAAGATTTCAAGACTAATTATCAGTGCCTCATACTCTGCTTGATTGTTGGTAGTCTTTTGATAATCTAGGAGAAATGAATAACAATGGTGAGCACCTTTGGGATCAATGATGACAATCCCAGCCCCAATAGCATTTTGAGTGCAAAAACCATCAAAATACAGTCTTCAATGAGTGATCCAAAGGCTAGTTATCCTTTTTATCTCTTGCTGGATCCATTCTTCATTGCCTAAGAAGGCTTTGCTTGGTGGGATCCATATACTGGCCACTTCCAAAGTTTCTGGGATGGTTATAGGCTCATCTTGAGCCTCTTGGTGCTCAGCTAAAAAGTCTGCAATTTCTTGTCCCTTGATTGCTCTCTGGGGTACATATTGAAAACTGAACTTTGATAGTGCTAGAATCCACTTTCCAATCCTCCTAGTTAGCATTGGTTTTGACAGCATGTATTTGATTACATCTGTCTTGGCGATAATGTGGATGTGGCAAGGCAACATGTAATGCCTTAGCTTGCAAGCAATGAAGTATAGAGCCAAACATAACTTCTCCACTGGTGTATATCTTGTCTCTACCTCAGTAAGGATCCCACTGAGGTAGTATATTGCTTGTTCTTTCCCACCTTCATTGTTTTAAGCCAACAGACTTCCCATCAACTTTTCAGAGGCAGAAATATAAAGCTTTAAAGACTTTCCTCTCTGAGGTGGCATGAGCATTGGTGGAAATGCCAAGTAAGCCTTTATTCTGTCAAAAGCTTCTTGGTGTGGTGGGCCCACTCGAATTCTTCTTTGTCTTTTAATCTTAACAGATGAGTTAACGGTTGAATCTTGCATGCCAAGTTAGTAATAAATCTCATCAAGAAGTTGATTTTCCCTAGAAGCCTTTGTAGTTGTACATTATTAGTGGGAGGAGATGATTCCACTATTGCCCAAACTTTATTTTTGTTGACCTCCACCCCTCTTTAATGAACAAAGAATCCCAAAGAGTTGCCCGACCTCACCCCAAAATCATATTTCTTAGGATTCATTTTTAGTTTATGGATCCTCATTCTTGTTAAGGCTTGTCTGAGGTTTACTAGGTGCTGTTCTTCAGCTTTAGACTTCACCACGATGTCATCAATGTATACTTTCATGCTATGGCTAATCAAGTCATGAAAAATGACATTCATTGCTTTTTAATAGGGTGCACCAGCATTTTAAAGCCAAAATGGTATGACTAAGTATTCATATGCTTCAACATGGCCTGGGCACTTAAAATCTGTCTTATGTATATATTCTTTAGCCATTTTTGTTTGATTATAACCAGCATTCCCATCCATGAAAGATAGGACTTTGTGTTTTGAAATTGCATCTATGGATAGGTTAGCCATGGGCCTGAGATACTCATCTTTAAGTGTGGCTCCATTAATGTTTCTATAGTCAACAAAAAATCGAACTGCATTAGTAATAGCTTTTAATACAGGTACAATGTTGGCTAACCACTCGATATATATGGCAGGCCTAATAAATCCAGCCTTTACTAGCCTCTCAATCTCTTATTTGACTTTTTCTTCGATCTATTTTGACATCCTTCGTGGTGTTTGCTTTACAGGTTTATATCCCTCCTTAATAGCCATTATGTGTTCTACTAAGGTTGAATCTAAACCTGGCATCTCAGTGTAATGAAAAGCAAAACAATCTTTAAACTTATGCAGAAGACTGACTATCTTTGCCTGATCTTCAACTTCTAACAGGCCAATGATCTATATAAGCCTTGGATCTTCCTTAGTCCCCAAATTAATAGTTTCTAAGAGGTCTTGTACCTCTGATGCTGGCTTGTTAGGTTTTGCAGACAAAAATTCAACTAGCTCTAGACTCTCAGGCATGTCTTCGGGCCAGTCCTAGTCATATATACACTTAGCTTTTTGGATGGCTGCTTCCAACTCTTTTCCAAAAAAACTCTTATTCACCTCTGTTCTGGCTGTTTGAAGCTTCTTTCTCCTTTTTTATTTCTCCTTCCTTGGCTGAGCTCTCCCTTTCTCATTTTCTCTATTTTTCATACACCAACAGTCTGTTAATTAAGGACCTGACTGCAACTACTTGGTCATTTCTTCTTTGTTCTGACATTACTGGTATTGGGGAGTTAGGACGATATGGGGTCTATCCCATTCTTCCCTAGTAAGAAATAATCCTTATTCCACAAGCTTTTGGGCCATCACCTTAGTCGGGCGGCTGTTCTCATCAGCTCCTAAGCATTGGAGAATCCCAATACTGGGATTGTAGAAATTAAAAATTCCTAACTTGGCCTCTACCATTTCCCAAAATCCTTGTCCCCTAGCTCCTTCCTTGTGGTAAACAGCTAGTTGTTGATGCAAGGTGGATGGTATAGAGAGACTGATGAATCCAATCTCTACCAAGCAAAGCTTCATAAGTAAAACTATTGTCCACCACAAAGAAAGCTAACATGATTTGCTTGGAACCCAAGTCAACCTCCAAGGGCAATATCCTATGAGTTTTGGTGATAGCTCCAGAAAAGCTAGAGACTGTTAAGTCAGCAGGAATAAGATCCATCTTGCTTCTACCCAATTTCTTCATCTGTTTCGATGGTATTACATTGACCGCAGCTCATCCATCAATCAAAACCCTCTTGAATGGTACTTCCTCCAAATGAGCAGTTACATATATGGGCTTGAGATGGTTAGCTAGGGCCAAGCTCGGGTGGCTGAAGATCATTCTATCTGAATACATTCTCTCGGGCTCTTTCTTTGTGAGCTCAGGCAAACCTGTTCTGCCCAATTCATCTTTTCCTGCTTCCTCACACTAACATGTGCCATCATAAGTTCTGTTGCCAAGTAATCACCCTCCATTGTGGCAAGTTGATCAGGCTCGGTGCAAAACATGGCAAATAGAACATATGTCATAATTACGTGGAAGTTGCTAGGTTCAGGTAAATCATCCTCTTTGCCCCCCAATATCATCCATAAATTCATTTAACCTAGCCTGTGTTTTTTTTGGCAACATTATTTTGGGCAACTTTTCCTCTTGAGTTATACCAAAGTTCTGCACCTGCTCTAGGTTTTCACAAAGAGTATCAACCAGCAAAGGAGAGGGCATTCCCTTTTTAGATGTAGTAAGGACTTTTAATGAGTTCATGTGGGCTTTATGCTATCTTTGGACTCTCATGATCATAGAAGCTCCCATTTCCTTGACAGGTCTCCCATCCTTTCCAACCACATACCATTTCTGCTCGAGTCGGGCAAAATCCTTCTTGGTGACTGGGGATACCGGGTTTTTTATTCTTCCGTTCATCCTGACATCACCATCTTCATAACTTGGCTGAGGAGGCTTAACCTCCACGCATTTTGATTTTTTGGCTTCTTTATCTTCCACATCTTCCGAGGCTTCGTGGTTTCTGAATATCTCGAACAAATTTTTTGGCTGAGAATCTCCTCCTAACCTTTGGAAAACATTTCTGGAGGTCTCTTTCTTGGCTGCTCGCATGATACTCTGTAGAGCTTCATGCCCTTCTTTTTCTCTCATTTTAACTAATTCTTGATCAATAATAGCTCCTGATGCTGGCACTTCTAGTTCACACTCACATTGGTACCTGCTACATAACACCAGCCCTTTAACTATGGCTGCTTGGATAGTTCATTCTGTAGGTCTGCCACTTGCCTCATTTCTGCTTTCACTTCTCAAGTGGCTTTTCCCTTCCCTTTCTTAGCCTAAGTTAGGTTGATCATGTTTATTGGGGCATCTGGGAAAGGATTTGTATCAATCATCATATTAGCCTGGGGTTTCTCTAAGAGCAACTTTCCTTTTACTATGGGGTTTTGTATCCAGTCCTAGAACTGGACACAGTTGGTTATGGAGTGGTTGAAGGTATAATGCAGCTTGAAATACTTCTTTCCTCTTAATTCTTCTGGTTTAAGCATCTTTTTGGTGCTGTCGGGCACAATCACTCTTGCCTACACCAGCTCTTCATATATTTCTGAGGCTTTAGTCAAATCAAAATAATAACTCTGGTATTTATGGGGTTTCATATGGAGAAATCCTCCATCATTCATCATGACTTTCTGATCCTTGACTAGCAGGACTAACCCCTTTATCATTAAAGGTTTAAAGGGAGTAGTCATCTCTGCTGCATACATTTCAATTCCATATCCTCCATGATCATCACTTTCTTCTGGCTCTGCTCCTTCAAACTCCACTTGGTGAATTGCAGCTTTATTTTGGTAGACATGAGGCACTTAGATGAGTGTTTCACTTGTTGTTCTTCAATTAACAGCTTTTCATACTTTGTGGTAGCAATTACCAATTCTTGCAACTCATTTTAGTACATCATAAAACTTTTTTCTTAAAGGCGGCCTTAAAGCCCTTTGAGCAATGGATATAAGTTGGGCATGGTTGATAGGAAACTGGCATCTTATCCTAGTCTTTCTAAACCTCATCATGAAGTTTTCTATAGACTCATGCTCATATTGCTTCACCTCCACTAGATCGTTGATAGTCATCTCAGGCTCCATTAAATAGAACTGTTCATGAAAAGCCATCTCTATTTGCCCCCATTTAGCAATGGAATTAGGAGGCAATAGAGAATACCATTGAGATGTTAGGCCAATCAACGAGTTCCTAAACAATCTTAACTTATAATTAAGGTTATCTTCAAATGCCACACAATGATTGGAGAACTTGAAGATGTGATCGCTAGAGGACATATTGCCATATTTTCCACTAAAAGTGGGAAACGTGGGCATCTTGAAGTTAAGGGGAAAATGATTCTGCTCATCAATATACTCGGAATATGGCTTCTGGTAGGTGATCCTAAACAGCAGGCAAGCTTGAGGTTGAGCATTCTAAATCATCATCCTCTTTAACTCGGCTAACTCTTCTCTGAGTTGCTGGTTGGCTGTATTATTATGTGGGGTATAAGGAGGTTCCCACTGCCCGAGAAAGTTTCCTTTTTTTTGTTTGGGCTTTCTCCATCTGGCCTCTCCTCCCTTATTAGCCAATGGTGGCGGCCTATAAGGAAGAGGTTTGCCGGCAGTTGTGATCTCATCTTTCCTGCTAGGTTCTCCGATTAATTGGGGTATCCCATACTTCTTTCTTTCTTGCCTGCTCTACCCCCTATTATCTAGTGAGAATAATAGAGGGTCTGGCAACTTCGCTTCCAGGATCACCTCCAATACTGACTGACTAATTCCAGATCCCTCATTGTTTTTCCCTTTATCTTTTATTTCCTTAAGCAAAGAAAATAGAAGGATTACTGGTTTTTTCTCAGAACTTACTTCTCTCATCATTTCCCAAGCATCACCATTTTTTAGAGTAGAGTACTCCAGATCTAATTTTCTTTGTAGACTCCTTGTTAAGGAACAAAGTCTACTCACTTCTCCTCTGGTTTCCAAAGTGATCTTCTCCATACTTTTCAACACTTGCACCATTGTGGCTTGTAAGTATTCCTTAGTCACATTTCCTCCTGACTTCCCATACGAAGTCAGGCTCACCAGAACAGCTAGTCTTCGTAGGGAGGGAAACTATTCTGGATGATCTGCCATGCTTGATCTCGGTAGACACAAGGGTGGCCCATATTCAGTGTTCCACTTGAAGGTTTTCTCATTCCTCTTCTTTCTTGGCATACAAGACTAATGTAGTCCCACTGGGAATGCCAAAACTATGTTCAGGCAAAGATTTCTCTGGAGAAGGCTTCTCGAACCTTAGCACAGCTCTCGAAGGGATTGGCATTTTGGATGTGTGGTCGGGCTCTTGTTTGTTGATGTGCTACAAGAAGAGAACAAAGTTAGTTCTGAAATGTGCCTTTGTAGGGTCTTAGGTGTAGGCCTTGAGGCTCGCAATCAAAACTAACTAAATGCTAGGCATGCCACTGCTATCTCAGTATAGCAGATGTAGAACAAGAGTGTTTAATTGATTACTTGCGTTCTAATTTACTCGAACTTCTTGTTATCAAAGGATCGTAATGGATGGGTTAAGTCCACATTAAGTTCTTTTTCTTACCTTGTGACCAATGACTTTTAGTTCATAGTCTTGTATGTTCGAAGGAAGGGAGTCCAGATCCCCTTAAGCCATTTACTTGGTTCCAGATTAGAATTAAATGAAAGCACATCCATTAAACTGACCAGATCTAGGTGCAAATAAGACCCTTTAAGTAAGGTATGGTTTGAATACATGAGAATACATTAAGCAGTAGATCAATTAACTTAGAAAACAAACAAAGAGCTTTAAGCAAGTTTTCACCTTGTCGGGCAAGGTTGAACCTCTTGCGATCACTTCTCTTTAAGTTTACAGGGGTTGTATGCTAAAAAGGGGGTGGATGGTAAACAAGTTTACACAAGGGAATCGATAATACGCCATTAGGGGTGATAATAGAGCTTTAAACTTGACAAGAGATAGCTTGTTGCTACAAAGGCGACTGAATCTGAGTTGATTACAGCTTTTGGATGCAAATCTGTCTTGAGAGTAGGGTTTGTATGTTTGTTTGTTTGATTGGTTGAGTGTCTTTGTCTCTGGGCCCTCTTCTTCCTTTTATAGAAGAATTAGCTCGATTGCTGTGTTTTTGCTCTTGCCTGAAAGTATCTGAAGGGTAGTGGGTCATCAACTTTTTACTTGTATTGCCACTGAAAAGTGATTTTTGGCTGATTGTGAGTTAGTCCCCATCACCTATCATTTAAACCATAGGCATATGGCTTATGCATTAATGAGGAGGCAATAATTTGTCTCTAGGCTTGGTGTTGGGCTTTGGGCAAGTTATCTTTTAATTAGTATTTATAGGCTTTCTCGCGGCCCAATGTTCAAATATTAACCCTAACAGTGCCCCCTTTAATCATTGTTAAATATGCAGCCCTAGATGCTAATAATGATTAAAAGTCGTCGTATGCCTTCTTTTCGGAGTTGTACCATTTAAAGTAGCCGTTGGTGTCGAGACTCTTGCACTAACCCACGAACTTCATCGTTAATTAACCCTCGCCTAAACCCCTTGGCAAAGCACCAAAGCTATCTCGAGCCTTCGAAATTTCAGTATGCTCTTGCCTTCTCAGTTCTTCAATTCTTGCCCCTAATCCCAACTTTTCTTCCTATCTCCTTCTCCAAGTCCTCAATGGCACCCAAAGTTGTTCGAACCCAATCTCCTTGTGAAACTGGTGAGGGTATTTCCACCATGCGCCGCTTGCTTAACGACCTTAATTGCCCTTGGGCAGGCCTGCAGACTTTTCTTTTCTTTGAGGAAGGAGGAGTGCACTCATTGGGACCTCCATGGACCTCCATGGCATTGAGGAGTAGCTAAGCGATTCTAATCACCCTGATAGATTCTACCAGTGAATATAAAGCTATGTTCTCTTGCACTGATCTCCACAAGTCTAGACTTCCCCATAACTTTTGCTTTCTTGATCACTTCATCATCATAGGTGTATGCTTCGAGACCAACTACCCCGATTTTGTCGGTCAAAACTTTGGTCGAACTGATGGGAGAAAGCACTGCTATGAAGGCAAGGATTACAAAGGTGTCTTCTACGATTAAGAGGTTGGAAGAGTAACTATTTGTACCAAACACCCTTACCAGAAGATTTGAAGAAGTCAAGAAAGTAAATGTTGAAGTTAAAGATGCTGAAGCTTAGCCAAGGATGTAAAATTATTGATCTGTTTCTTATGTAACTTCAACTTTAATGAAATAAAAATGACTTCTTCTATCCTCTTTAACTTTATCTTCTTCTTGAAGCTTGACTATGATGAGCATATAAACTGACTCTGGGATCCCTTATAATGTTTAAACTTATTCAATGTAACAGTCCCTAACATCCCACAAGGTTGGGTGATATTTCTTTAAAAACTTAACATTAACTGGGTTCCTCTACAAGCTTTCTTCCAAATCTGTCAAGTAAAATCCTCATTTGTCCAATACTCGGTTGATAATGAAAAAACCTTCCTAAGTCGGGCTCCACTTCCCAAAGCCTCTAATCTGAGCTCCCAAAGGCAGAATTCCTTTCCATACTAACTCTCATTTTGTGAAGGTTTTCAATTTCACCTTTTTGTTGTATGCTAGGGCAACAACTCTCTTCCCCTCTTGAATTTTATCTAGAACTTCAATTTAGGCTGCATCTAGATCTTCAACTTCTTGACACATAGCCTGAATGTATTCTTCACTATGTAGATTGAATTGGTTATGAATCCTAATAGAACTCACATTAATCTCCATGGGGAGTACAACATCTTGCCCGAAGGTTAGAGCATAAAGAGTAGTTTCAGTTGATGTCATTTTAGAAGTTTTGTAAGCCCACAAAGTATCTCCCAACTTCTCATGCCATTTCTTTAGACTATCTGCCACCATTCTTTTGATAATGTTCACTAAGACCTTGTTGCTAACTTCTGCTTGACCATTTGATTGAGGATAGTAAGGACTGGACTGAATCATCTTTATTTTGAACGTAGTTGCAAATTCCTATTCTTCCCTTGAAATAAAAGATGGCCCGCGGTCTGTGACAATTATCTCAGGCACCCCATATCTGTGTAAGATCTTGGTTTTAATGAACTTCTTGACTGCAGTTGAGGTGATAGTCTTCACAGCTGAAGCTTCTACCCATTTGGTAAAGTAATTCATTGCCACAATTATGAACGTGTGTCCTTTGCTAGAGGCTGGGTGAATTTGCCTGATGAAATCCATTGCCCATCCTCTAAAGGGTCAAGGCTTGACTACGGGGTTCAAAGGTATTAAGGGCACATGTTGGAACGGTCCATGTCTTTGGCATTCTTCACACCCTCGGGCATAAGCTTTGCAGTCCTTCTCCATCTTGGGCCAGAAATTGCCATATCTTCTCAGTAACCATCTCATCTTAGTTCTAACCTGATGAGCCGCACATATTCCTTCATGTATTTCGGCCATTACCCTCATTGACTCTTCTTGGCCTAAGCACTTTAGTAAAAGTCCATCTGGGGTCTTCCTTAGCATGGATTTGTCCCATAAAATATATTTAGTA
>JAOTRO020056385.1:0-14765 GCA_028566515.2 Pyracantha coccinea | reverse complement strand
TTAACATGTAATTGTTAACATTACTTAATTACTTAAAAAATTTAACATGCAAGTATTAATTACTTAAAAAAATTAACGTACGAGTCCACACAAATTTTTTTGTTGTTGTATAAATTACAATAATATAAATATAAGTTTGTAAACTTACCTTAGATATGGAACCCTTTGTGTTGAAGCTGTGGAATGGATATGGAATGGCTCTGAAAGGGCTTTGAAATGGGTAAAGGAAGAAGAAGAAACGAAAAGGCACACGGTTTTGAATGAAAGAATATCACAGACTTCAGAGTGAGAATGTGAAAGAATATCACAGACTTCACAGTGAGAATGTGAAAGGGTTGTAAAGTTGTCTTGTAAAAGCAACTCTGTAAAGTTGTCTTGTTTGTAATTGTAAAACCACACACACACAGACACACCACCACACAAACACACAGACACGCCACCACCACACACACACACAGACACGCCACCTCATCACACACTCACACAACACATCACACACGCAGACCACACCACCTCAGTCTCTCTCTCTCTCGATCCTTCTCTCTTCTCTCCCTTCTCCATTCTCTCCCAGACCCACGGACACAGAGATCTGTCGATCTCTCTTCTCCCTTCTCCATTCTTCTCCCACACCCACAGACACAGAGATCTGTCGATCTCTCTTCTCCCTTCTCAGATCTCTCTTCTCCCTTCTCCACTCTCCCACACCTACAGACACAGAGATCTGTCGATCTTTCTTCTCCCTTCTCCCAGTCCCACCCACACGCATAGAGATCTCTCGATCTCTCTTCTCCCTTCTCCCACACACACGCTCTCCCACACACAAGCACTGAGATCTCTCGATCTCTCGTCATCCGCGTCTTCCACCCGTAATCTCACCACCAACCACCGTTGCCGTCACGGAATCCAAAAAGCTTTCGTCTTTCTAACTAGAAAGACCGACCGTTCGTGATCCCTTAACCGCTATGTCAAAAGTTCAAAACGAGTTCCGGCGAGGCCGTGGGTGTCGATGAACTTTCCGAACACGTCCGACCGTTTCACGGCAAACGGAAGTTAGAAAAAGATTCCTCTCGTCTTCTATTTCATTTTGATACCTAGATCGGAGTCTAAGGTGGTCTTTTACAATCGGCCGGAGCTTCAGCAACTCCGGCGTTCTTCTCCAATTGCACACTCCAAAAAATCACGATATTATCGGTAATATCGCGATATTTTCGATAATATCGATAATATCGCGATATTTTCGATAATATCGATAATATCGCGATTTTTGGACGAAAACCCATTGGATAGGCTATAAAATATCGGTGAACAAAAAAACCGATAATATCGGCATTTCGGACCTTGGTGACAAGAGACTAATATATATAAAGGAAGAAAACAAAAAGAATGAAGGTTTCATAATATTCAAATTACTCTTTTCCTATTAGAATTTCGAAAAAGGTGAATTCATGAAAAACCCCATATACTAAGTTTATTATTTTTTTAAAGATATTTTAATAAAAATTGATAACAAGGAAAATTTAAAGGAACAATACAATACAATACAAACATTGTATCAAACTAAATAAATAATAAAATAAAAAAAGTGTGGCAAGAGGTTAGTATTCACCCTGAAAATGGAAAGGCATTTCAAATAGTTTCTACAATTTCCCTCCTTTCTTCTCTCAGACTCAGAGAAACAATGGAGCCCTTAGCTCTCAGCCTGAAAATGCTCCAAGGCCCGGGGTTTCATAATTGGAACGGCGACACCCGACACTTCCGACCCGGATCCAAGGTCCGAATCGGCCGCGACGGCCGCTGCAACAACATCCCTATCAAAGACTCCGGCATTTCTTCCAGGCACCTCTCCATAGAGTCCGAATCGGGCAAATGGATGCTCCGAGACCTCGACTCCTCAAACGGAACCCTTTTGAATGGCACCAATGTCCCCCCAAACACGCCGCTGGATCTCAGCCACGGCGACGAAATCAAAATCGGCGAGTGCACTTCCATTGAGGTTAAGATCGATGGCTACGAAGAGAGTCGGCTAAGACGGAACCAGAGGCGTGTCGAGGGGAATCCGAGGAGGGGTCGACCGCCCAAAGCTAGGGCGTTGAAGAGTGAGGTTGCGGAGGAGAAGCCTGTGGAGGACAAATTGATAGGGCAAGTGAGTGTGAGGCAAACTCGGATCTCGAAGAATGAGGAATTGGGAAAGACTGCAGAGAGCTCTTGTGTAGACGCTGAAGGATTGCCGAAAAGGACGCGTGGCGGTGTGAGGAGGGGGAAGAATGCACCAAAAGAGCAACCGGTGTGCGATAAACTTGACAATGAAGCTTCAAAAGCGGTGAAATTGGAGGAAGAGAGACATGAGGAGGCGGATAGAGAGTTCAACGTTGGAGGAGTGAGTGGTGGAAAAGGTGAAAGTGGAAGAGGGAATGGCGAAAAGGTTGAAAATGGAAGCGGGAGTGGCATTAAGGGCGACAATGGAAGTGGGAGTGGTTCGCGTGTTAATGTGAGCTGTGACCTGGAGAAGATGACGCTCGGGGAGTGGTTTGAGTTTTTGGAGAGGCATTTGCCGAAACAGATCATTGATGAGACGGAGGAGGCACTTGCCGAAATGACAGAGAAAGCAAAGCGAATTCGGGAGTACATTGCGCAGGAGAAGAAGTGAATGTGCTTGTGGGCTGAACGGGATAAGCTGGGAGGATTAGCGCCTTGTGTTCTCTGGTAATTCGTATGAATTACTTGGCGTATGAAATTTGAACTGTCTACTTTCATCATGTATATGTCGTTTCATATTCATGCTAAAGTTAGTGAGTCTTGATTTTGAAGTCTTAGATATGATATTAAAGACTAATCCATTGAATTTTAGGGATATGAGATGAGATAAAACTAATTTTATTTCTGTTGTCAGCATCTTTCATATTGACGGGGGGTGGTTTAGCACTGGTAATTCTATCAAGCGTTCTACCCGTTACCTTTTTCTGATAGTAAAAAGTTGTCCGGTTTTGGCTCTAAATGAGGCATCCTCCATCTTTGACAGCTATGTTCTGTTTTGCCGCTCTCCATCCATATGGAGGAGCTACTGGTTTATGCTGTACCGCTGCTCTTGAGAATTGATCTGTCTATGTCGTATGATTTAGGCAATATCACACGTACAAAGGGCAGTGACATGATTTTTTTTCCCTTGAGAAATAATCGATGAACTAATTCTCTATCAGGATTGAATTGAGTCAGAGTGCTTTTTACCCAAAACATGCATTTTTTCATATATGAGTGCTTTGGAGAAATACACATCTGGCTTGGAAATGTCCTAGGTTGATCATTTGCTGCTGCTTGATTGCTAGTATTACGGTTGAATTTGTTTCCAGGATATGCAAGAGTTTGGTACCTACTTCACACTCTGGAAAAAAAAAATTGATTGTAATCACTAGCAATCACTTATTGTTGTTTCTTGAGTTGTTTATTGTTAATCGTAGTTCTCAAACTGGTGCCATTGGATGTTTCCTGTCATACGCCGGTTATATCTGATTTTGCCGGGAGTGAAGAAAACACTAACCTCAGGTATGGAACTTTGAAAGAATTTATAATCATCTTAGTTTTGGCTGTTAGTCGGGAAGGGTTGTAATATGACCATCCAGTATTGGCCCAAGTCTATTTTGTTAATTTGATCTGTTGACATGTTATGCTTACCGTATTTCTTGTTTCAACATTTTAGGTCAAGTGTTCCCATGAGTGGCGATTGAGCTAATGCATTCTTGCTCGTTTTTATGTATATTTTCAATGTATGCATTGCAGGTGGTGGCATTTCTTCATTCCTCAACCGGCAGATCCAGTTTGAGATGCTGCGCCTTGCTTCTGAAGTCTGCAATTGTTCACGCACTGTACTTGTTGTTCAGCTTCTAACGGAGAAACTTGTATATATCAGTGCTTTCTCATGGTAAATGTGGAACAAATGGGTACGGGTAGGTAGCTGTATCGGTTCATGCATTGTAAAAGCGTGCAAGTTGTGTACTGCAATTTTCTGGGTAATCATGTATGCAATGCTAGTTCCTTTTCATTAGTGGTGAAGATTGAGAAAAAACCATTCATCAGTTTGTCCATGGGCACTGGGGCTCCCCAGTTTTAACATTTACGGCATATTCACATTCGTATTCCCAAATGTCCGCCATTCGCATTATCTGCTCGTTCAAAGTAGATGTAAGATTCCAGTTAACATTTAATCCCTTCTTCTGAGATTATCAGAAAGGAGGAAAAGAAATGCTTTAAGTATAATCCTATTAACCGACATTGCGCCAAGAGTTATAATTTAAACCAGCTTCATCTGTTTTGAAAATCTATTGTTTTTCGACAAGAGAATTCTACGAAAACTTAGAAACCATGATACAGAGTTACGATCCTAAAACAGATCCTGTTCAAGTAAAACTTGAAAACCTGCTTAGAGTAAGAATTACTGGGAACACGACACTGCAAGCAAAGCAAGTATATGCACGCGGGGATGAAAAGAAAGAACAAATGAATTTTCATGCGGAGAACAACACGGTGAAGGCAGCTCAGACTTCCGTTGCCTGGACTGATATTTCACAGGACTGTGACTACAGGAATAGCTAAAGCTACCGAGGCAGCATTTTTCGACCATACCTGAGGGGCATCACGTATTCCCTTGCAGAGCTTCCTATGGAGATCTGAATGCTTTGTAAGGCCGGTGTTGTCTGTAACCACAAGTCGACTAAGTCATGCAGCTGCAATGTCGGAACTATTGGGTTACCGCGCAATGTGACCTCCACCTGCATTAGGCATCAGTGAAACTCAGTATCAAATATAGGCATACTTCATGAATTTAAAAAGTCTGTTTAGCATAATAATTTTGCTGGTCTGCACAGATAAATCATGTTTGTGCTTAGTGTTCAAATCGACTGAGTTTTCGCATGTTTACCATCAAGTTCAGTTTCCAATGTCACTATCAGATGTAAACAATTCACGAATTTAGTGCTTTCTCCTGCTCGCCACAGGTATATGTACCAAGGCAGATTATCACCAACCCAAATTACCCAAAATCTCAAGTGAACAGTATGCAGTGATGGACAAATCGAATATCTCTGGTTCACTTCTTTTCTTTTCTTTTCGAGAAATAAAACAGATAAATTTGGTCTTGTTGCAGGACGATGTATCTTCATTTTCGATATAAGAAAAACGCTTCTCCTCTCCTTTTCTTCACCATCTAAGTTCTAAGTTTCATACGTGCACAAAAAGTAGTAACTGAAAAGGGACAAAGATGATGTTACCTCATCCTCGCTGGTAAGATTCAGCTTTTTCACCAGATACTTTTTTATGAAAGAAGCGGGTAAGCTGCCATCCCTAGAGAATTTCGAGAAACAAAACCGAAGTTAGTGTCTGCCCTACAAGATATTACACGAAAAAAAGTACACTAGACAATGCTGGAAAATATGGTAAGAGAGCGTTATCATCTAATGGTCTGTTCAGTCCCACAGAATTAATTTTGTATACTCCTGCCATTTATAATCCCTAAGTGTTCTCCAAGAAAAGGGGGCATGAGAAAAAAAGAAGGGCACATGCATTCTTCAAACAAGTCTGAAAAATGTTCCTAAACGTCGATCCATGGAAAGCCAGTACAGTTTTGTAACAACTAAAAATGGAAAGGATATTTCTTTTGTCCTTCGAAAACATGTGGCATCTGGAAAATGATATATTTTGTAATAGCCAAAAAAGCTTCATGAATGCATATCATATGTTGCAGAATTGCGTAGAAACAAATTTCATTTTTTGTGATACAAAAGCAGTATCTTCTTGCTATCTAAACACCATAGGGAGCCTCTTAGATATTGAGTTGAGCATATCATGAATCACGAGCGAAAAATCAAATTGTTTGTAAGATATGATCTATTGCCATGAACTTTACATCGAGACTGAAAAATTCATGGTGCAGGGAAAGAGACAATTAAACAACAACACTTTCATTCCGACAACCAAAATGGTCAGGGATCAGCAAAAACAGTAAATGCAAGAAAATAGAAGGGCATGAGGTTAATGAAACCTACTTGACTCTCACGTAACATGAAGGTAACTGCGGCAATGGTGGAAAGCCTTTCCTGCAACAATCAATTCAAAAGTGTTAAACTCAATACATGAAGAGGGAAAAAACAACCAAAATCAGTAATTGGTTTAAGCTAAGGAAACAAAATCTCACTGGTGATTGGAAGCAAACAACGAGAACCAAATTGGACGTAATATTCTGTCACATTTATTATTTGCATCAACCAAAGATTGTTCTGGAATGTTGAGTCCCTCAGGTACAGCTAGTTTTCTTTTGCGGCCACGTTGTAGTTTCATAAAACTCCCTGAACCCGATGGAGCAGGACTAGATTGATTCACACTTCCACCGACTTTGGATATGTTACCATATTCCATAATGGGCTTCACCTCACGTGCTTTGTTGTTCAGCGCATCGGCCAACATTGGTTCGGAAACAGGAAGTTGCAGTTGCAGATTAATCTTTTCAGAACTTGATTTTCTTGCCGCTTCAACCAGGCGGTCTAATGGTTTCCAGATCTCAGGTTTCACATCTTCTGGTTGAGAATTGTCCTCCACATCCATGTTAAGCATGTGCTGCTTCGATGATCCCTCAGTATAGTTCTGCATCAACATAAGGATAAAAATGGAGAAGCAAATGCATTGAACCGACTATTGTTTTTTCCTCTTTTACCTGACTGGTATATAGTGCATTTTTTTTTAGTGTCTGAGGTGACTCAAGTCTCTCATGGAAATCTTCCTCTTTCTTTTCAGGCTCCTGAAATGAAGGATACTCTCGTAGAGGAACTCTCCGTCGTGTAGGATACCTTCTTCGTCCACTCATCTCAGGCCCTGATAGTTGAGGTGAATTTATCACCAATGAAGAGAGATATTTCTCTTTTCTTTTAGCTGGGATTGGAGCTGAAGACACAGCAGGTGCCTTAACCTTTTTCCTTTTGGACGGTAGTGGGTCTACCTCTATATCTTGCGCAATGTCATCAGCAGTGGTTAAGGCCTTGGACTTTCTACTTTCGAAAGGAAGCAGCTCTTCTGTTATATCTTGCACATTGAGGTCTGCAAGTGCCTTAACCATTTTTGTTTCGGAAGGAAGGGGCTCTGCCGTTGTATCTTGCACATTGTGGTCAGCAGGTGCATTGACTTTTTCTGTGTCAGGACGGAAGATCTTGCCTGTTATACTATCCCAAAGGGGGTCTGCCCTGCAGACAAGGAAAAAAAAAAGATTAACGTAAAACAAACACAGATATTAAAAGTAACCTTTCCATATCAGCAATCTAGGAAACCCTCGTCAAATGTGAACCTGCTTGCCACTGTATGTTTGCTCATCAAGAAATTTAAAAAAATGGTAACTAAACGTTGAATGTAATGAAAAGTGGAAGTGTAAGTAAAAAGAAAACTACACTTTGCATCTGTCCCTTGCTGAATTCACAATATCCTTCCCAGCACAGCAGTTGGTCTGAACAACTGGTTCTACACAAAATTATAGTAGTTAAACTGTACGCTTTTCAATTTATCCGGTGTCCAGGGCCTGTACGACTAATTAAACAGTTCGTGCATCAAATCTTTCTTTTTTTGGTAACAAAGTACGCGATCAATAATCCAATTTACAGTATAACCATTCTTCTAGCATGCTATAAAATTAGAACATGAATGAGTAACCGATGTTTAAACATTTATAAACGTAGGACTACTATTGATGATCAAATTCAAATACCTGAGTTTTTCCAATGGAGCAACCCCTAAATAAGTATTGCATTTTGGACAGCAGTCCAACTCTTCGTCTATTATCTTTGAGTATATGCACTTCTTGCAAACTGTTCTCGAAACCAAAAGAGGCAAGTCACATATTTGATTGATAGAAGAACAATCAATATTATGCAGCTCAGATGATTATATGAGAGACTGAGGTAAATAAAACAGATAATGCAGTTTACTCCATATTATTCAGATAAATTTAGACAGAAATTAAGACGGTATGGGACGAATGAGCGAAGAAAGATAACAAAAAATGTGGATTACCAAACAATGTTCCAGTGAAACATAAGAAATAACAAGAGTCTAATATGTGATGGAAAATAGAGATAGTGTTTCTTTGGAAATATAATTGCCAAGTAAATTCGAAAAACTTAGCCCCAACTCTTTGCTATTAGGTCTTGTCTTGTCCAGTGCAATAGTGAAACGTGACCAAAATATTAATACTACATAAATATATAGACCATGCAACCATGAAGTCCAAGTCGTTCATTACACATATGCAAGGAAATAGCAAACAATGATTAGTAGTTTGACATATTCCAAAAGAGAGTTGTTACTGACACTCCAAAACGCTCATCATGAACTTATAGACATGCAAGTTTCCTCTTATGTTTTTATAAGACATAACGCATAATGATATTTTTGAAGTGCTAATTACAGTTTCTTCAAAAAAAAACTTGGAACCAAAACGCAAATTGAATAAAAACCCTGATCATGAAAACATAACAACAAAGAACCCATATCGAGGAAAGGAAGAACTTCAAGAAAGAAACATGAAATCCGATTAAAAATAAAAAACATAATATTGGATGAAACATGAAGAGGGAGAGAGAGGGTACTGACATGTATGAAGGCATTCACATATGGTAGTGGCCTCGCTGTAGTGCTTCTCGCAGAGTGGACATGTCACGCATGCTTCGATCTCCCTTCTGTTTCTCTTGACCACCTGACCACTCATGTCAACGAACATAAACCAGTGCAGTTCTACTCTCTTTCTTTAACTATTCTGCAACTGACGTACACCTGGTGCATGTCACCTTCAATATTCTTGACCAGAAAAATCAAGCAACAGGAATCAAATCACCGAGAAATCGAGCACGCAAACAAAACCTAGTACGGGGTTTCCTGACTCTATATGTTGGTGAATGATGATAGCTATTGGGACGTGTTGGGTGGGCGATAAAAAACAGACGGAAAACACACAGAAAACAGAGTGGATAGAAATTTTGGAGTATTCGAAGAGGGTTCTTGTTCGATTTGGACAATGGGATTGGGGTTGTATTGATGATCTGTTCGAGACACAACACCTACAATCTTACCTCCTCCCAAAAATCATAAAGCAAAAACATACAAACACAAACGCGCGCACATGAAAAACTATAACTATGCGCGAATTTGCTGAAACAGACAGAAATATACATAACAAATCCTAAGGCGTCATTGTAGGATACGCTGGTGGTGTTTATGGGCTTAAACTACGCCCGCAAGTCTTATTTTGTGAGTGGATGTTTTCATGTTTTTGGGGTGTTATGGGTTTGTTTCTAAACTTTCTATTTTTCTAAATTCTATCGGAACCAAAAACCAAAATATGGTTTTATTTCCTTTGTTGCCCAATTTTCACTTTTAAGTTTCCCTTGGGTTGCAGGATGTCACACTATTATGAAATGGTAATTCTCTCTACGTATAATTGGAAAGTGTCCTAGTATTAATCGTTAGTGTTCAAATATGAGGAGACCGGGGGAAGAAAAATCCTACATTTTTATGCTGCCAACAAAACAATATATTAATTTGTGTGTTTAGTTGGTGATTGTGAGGATTAAACTTGGTTCACTGTATCACCAACAAGGATTAATCCACCCGAAAGAATACCTAATGTACAATGTTCAATATCTAATTAATCCACACCAAAGAAACAGCAATATTATCCTACCTGCAAAATCTATTTCCGGGAAACTATTCTTCTACCAAATCCTTGTTATTCCATGAAAAAAACTGTTCAAGTATTGAACAAAATAAAGGAAAGTTATAAGAGGAGTAGCATTTCTTTAATTTTTGATGCGTGTGAGAATAGTGGCACTACTGATATAGGTAGTGATTTTCACACTTTAGTTTTCTCATTCTACATTTAATTCTTTTTTGATTTATTCAATCTAATTCTTAGAAAAATAAAAAAGGGCTGAGAGACAAAGGGAGGTGTAGAATTCATTTCCCATGATATAGATAGCTTCCTTTTAAATTTTAACAAAGACTTATAAAAAGTGTTCCACAACATGAATTGTGTTTTGGATATGGTTGCATTGTGGTAGACTAGCTGTCATAGATTTAAATATATATTTCTTCCACTTATGCAACACTGTTTAGAATCAACAATGTAACATGACAAACTATGACTTAAAACTATTCAACTTGTAACTCATTAGCAAAACAGACTAAACATCTGAATTTTAAGGACATGTTTGGTACTCTACTTTAATTCAACCTTTTGACTTAATAACACTTAAACTTTGAATATTTGTTTGGTAAGACTATTTTTAAGAATTGAACTTGAAGCTAACTTAAAAATTAGCATATTTCTAGAAACACACAAAAATGAGTTTTTAGAGTTTTTTAAACTCTAAACCCACTACTTTCTTTCTCTCTTCACTTCACTTACTTCTGATCATCTCTCTCATTTCTGATCTGATCATCTCTCTCATTTCTGATCTGATCATCTCTCTCATCCCCTTCGAATCTCTCTCCTATTTCTCTCTCCTCTCTCTACCCTTATCTCTCTCTCCTATTTCTTTCTTATCTTCTTTTCCTGCAACCCTCTCTTTGGATCTCTCAAATCAACGGAGAGTTGCTGTAGATTGTCTTTATCTTTTTCATTACTAAATTTTAAAAATAATTTTAAATTTCATACCAAACAAATTTTTTAATGTAAAGCAAATTATTCTTAAGAAATATTTTTAAAAATTATGAATATTTTTTAATATTATACCAAACAAGCACCAAAATTTTATGCCACAGCAAGATTAAAATGAAGAGTGAAGCGGGTAAATTTGGTCTTTACTCTTTAGCCAATAGATACACTTTGTCTATTTGAACAAATATTTCTTTTTTACCTCATGTGAAAAGAAAAGGAAAAAAAGAGAGAGAAATTGATAATTAGGATGCAAAAGTGGGACGGTTATGATTGCAAATGTAAATCATGCAAGCGTTTTGGTTACATGCAGAGACAAATGTGCGTCCAAGTGGCAGCCCGCTGACTCATATTTGTCGGCCTCCGGTTCAGAGCTGACCGAATCCTCTCGACTTAATTTCACCTCACTAACCATGAACAAAGAAAGATTTATGTGTGTTGGCTAATTATAATTAGAATTCATAAACCTTTTTTTTCTTAAAGAAAGAAATATATCAATATATATAAGGAATTCACTAAAAACAGAAACGAAAAGGAGGTTTTGCGATAGGAAATTGAATCAAATAATCAGATGATTATCTTCTAATTGAAATTGAACCATGGGGAGCCTATAGCCAGATCTTGAGTGTTATGAGGAAATTCGATGTTTTCTTTTTTCCGCAGAAAAAAAAAAGTAATTGAATTTACTGTTTTTTTTTTCTTTCCAAAAATCTTTGAAAATCATTTTGGGGGAATCATCTTTTGATGACTTTGCAGCCAAAATAACACAATGCAAATCTTGGATGTGAAAGTTAACAAGAAAGGAGACATGGAGGACATGCTAATCTAGTTCAAGATCTTCCATATCTATGTTTTTTTACCATTGACACACGCCTACAAACATAAGGAGGAAGAGGTATAGATTTACCTAACTTTGAATCAATTTCTCGTCCTTCTGCCTTCGCGTCTTGTTATGGTTTACGCTCTGCTTATCACTCTGGATCCTTTCAAACTGATACCATTTACCCTATTTTCATCACTCTCGATCTTTTCAGTCCTGCTATGTTTATCATTTTCTTTTTTTAGGTTTGGTGAATGTATATAAGCGCTTTTTTGACCGGAAAACTGGATACGTTGGATGCTACGTGTAACTGATTTGGTATGTAATAAAACCAATAATTAAAACCAGGAGAAAGACTATTGTTTTTGTAGATTCTAACAACCAATTCATGTTGTTGTCAATCTACTAGTTTTTTTTCAGTCTTCACCTTATTGAAAGAAAATCATAAGACTAAATTTAATGAATGGGGCTCGGTTGAAAAAAAAAAGAAAAGAAGCAAACAAGAAGCAATGTTGTTCTTGTTTTGTTTTGGATCACAAATGCTATTATACACAATCTACATTTGGGGAAAGGGAGAGAGTTGGAACTCGGGATGCAATGGGTTGAACAGGAAGGCTTTAGCTGAGTATGCAATTTTTCACCAAGGGTAGATTGACGAAATCACCCCTCCTAAACAATTAACACCGTTAGGCTAATGACAAACACTCAAGTAAAGGGGGTGTCCACCAAAGGGCATTCGATGCCTAAATCAGAAATAGTTTGAGGGAAACTAAACTTAATAGAGTTCAAAGTAGTAAGTGGCGATTACTAATAGGGGAGTTGGCAGCGTGACAATAAGGTTGCATGCCATGGTAGGCTAACTTCAATGTTCTACCAGGATTGTGCTGATGCGAAACCCCATTCCTTATTTCACTATTTTAAATTTCGTAATTTGTATGTAGGCGAATTTATTTTTATTAATTTGAGAAATTTTGGTTGACTAGTTACAACATTTGTTTTTATGTAATTAGTCATTAAAAGTCAATAGACCTTTCAGGGTCACACTAAATATATTTGGATAGAGCTCGATTCCACAAACACATAGGAGAAAACTGTTGGTGAAACGAAGTTGTAACGAATGAGAAACAAGCGAACAAAGGCAGGGGAAATAGATCTTGATCTCAATTTCAGGAAAGCCAACTTGCTAGTTGACCCAATTTCCCTCCCCGACTCAGTTACTGACCCGTTTTACTACAAAAATTTTCGACGTCGATTTCGACATTTTCCCGGCAAATAGATCTTGATCTCCACCTGGGTTCAACTCCCCTCATCCCAAGGATTATTTTTCACCCAATATTTCCTTCATTTAACCACCATTCTTGGGGAATCAAGGCTCGAATTTTTCGAGTGTTCGACGCCTGAGATCTACCTCATCTGTTCACCTAGACGCCAAACACCACCACCGACTGATTCACCGTGACCACAGCTACAAAACCTGAGCTTTGGTTTGGACGTTCGAGCTTTAACAAGTCCATGATGAAGGTACACCCATTCTCGGATCCAATGGCTTCCTGACGAATTTTAACGCCTCCTGGCCAAATTCGCACTCTGGTGAAGGTATGAAGATTTTTGTATAGCTCACAACCTTTATTTTGATATATTATGAGTCGGCTTTAGTATTGTCCAAATTATAAGGAGTCGTGGGCCCCCGCATGCAATGGTGCATTAGCCGAATGACCCACTTTGTCTACCTATGCTAATTTAGATACTCTGAATTTTTTTTTTATGAGATCCAATCGTTTGGCCCCAATTTTGTAAATGGCCGCCACTTAACCTTTATGGTAGGTGAAGATCTGACCTTTGGATCGTCATAAAATTTTAGTATGTCATGCGTATACTTTAGGATCTTAAGAATTATAGATCAGAAATCCAATGCTCGGATTTTCCGAATTAGAATATTAAGGTTTACAATCTAGACGGAGACCGCTTGGTTGAGGATTCATTTTCTATCAACAAGTCATGATTCCTTCTTAAATGATGAATTAGCATTGATAGAGACCCGATAAAGCGTAGTGGGCTTACTTGGCTTGCGTGTCATCTCCAAAGTTGTACACCTTGGTTTGTGTGCAAGGGTATCTTACTGAGATTTACATGTTTACTGGACTTTTAAATGAGTGTATTAGAAATAGATGGTTGATGGTATGTGTAGATAAATCGGGGACCATATTAGAAATATACCGTAGAACGTGTAGGTCTATGTGGTTAGATATTGTTGGTCTTATGAAATCGATAATGTGTGTGTGTACAATTGTGATTTATGTTGAATTAATGTATGATGTACAATGTAAGATATATGATGTGTGATGATGAGACTGCACCATGTAGCAGCGTGGTACATGGATGGTCTCGCCTGGTCAATATTGGGGACCATACTATTATGGGTATGTTTATGGTCCTTCCTGGTTGATCCGCATTAGGGGTTCACTACCTACCTTGATACATTATTTACATAAAGTAGTTCAGTGTGGTTCATTCACATTAGGGAACCACGCTATTGGATGCATGCCTATGGTTTCACTTGGTCAATCAGCATTGGGGGACCATGCATTTTAGGGGAGACTCTGCCTGATTAATCCGCAATGGGTGGATCAGTGCCTACGTGGTCACATTAGATCCATAGGTGGTCTTGCCTAGTTAATCCGTATTAGGAGACCACACTTTCATATTATGCCTATGGTTCCGTCTGATGTATCCGCATTGGGGGGCCATATGTATTCTAGAGTTAGATCCCGTTGAGTGGACCGAAATTTCTTTCCATATTTGGTTCTGTTGAGTGATCTGAAACCCTATCTTCATTGAATTTTGTTGCGTGGTCCGGAGTGATATATTCGTGTGCATAGAAGTTGCTCAAATTTATGCTTGTGGTTGTAACTTAGGGTCATAATGCCGGATAATTAGATTTCAAGTAGAGAACTACGGCAAACCTTGGGAATGTTGGCTATATTAAAATTAAGGGTAAATTACACTTTACCACCTCAAGTTTGGGGTTGATTTCAATTTCTTACAACATTTTTAAAACATTTCAATTTCATACCTCAAATACTATTTTATTTCAATATAATACATGGCTGCCATGTATATGCCATTTTTAAAACGTTACATTTTCCATCCATTGATCCATTAAGAGCTGACATGGCTGCCACATTTGTGCCATGTGGCTGCCAAAAAAATTAAAATCGCAGAACACCTCCATCGCAACCTCTGCCCACCCCTCTTCTCCCTCCC
>JAOTRO020056189.1:0-14770 GCA_028566515.2 Pyracantha coccinea | reverse complement strand
TGTTCATGTAGGGAACTTGAGAAGAATAATTTGGTTGCGATGCGATGTCCAATTCAATGAATTTAGGAAAATCTGAAAGTTAATTAGTGCTATTCACAGTTAATCTGGGACATTGTCATTCATGGTTTATCAGAAGAGTAACTGGAAATCAATTCATGTCCATATGTGTTATGTGTGGAGAAGGACCCTCTAGCTAGTCAATCACCCAGTCATTCACCCAATTTCCTCCAAAGTTGTTTAGTGCTTTTAATCTGCTTGTTTTTATTTTTAATTTGTCAAAAACCAATTCCCCCTTTACTTTGTCGTGTCTTTTAGTTAGAATTTGTCCAATTTTGTGTCTTTTAGTATTTTGAGTCAAGTTAAAGTTAGAATTCATTCAAAGTAATCCGTAGTGTCTAGTTTGAGTCAGTTTCATTGTTTTGTGCTGTTTTGAGTCATTCTAGTTTGTTTTGAGTCATTCTAGTTTTTTTTTTTTGTCTTTTTAGTTTGTTTTAGTTATTAGAGTCTAGTTTTGTGTTATTGAGTCAGTTTTAAGTAGATTAGCAAATCCCTCCTAATCCCCGACCTAGAACGATCCCTACTTACATATATACTACAATTGTCAACAAGAGAGTTTAATTTGTGTGTTCAACTTTTATCACATCAGAATGACCGTCTGGGTCATCCAAGATTCACCATGAAGCGTAGGATCATTACCAACTCTAGTGGGCATCCATTATATAGCAAACATATTGCTATATCGAATGATAACCCTTCCAAAGCTTGTTCACATGGGAAGTTGGTAATTAGACCATCACAATCAAAGATTGATGTTGAATCCCCATCATTTTTGCAAAGAATTCAAGGGGATATTTGTGGGCCTATTCAACCACCTCATAGACCATTTCGATATTTTATGGTTTTGGTTAATGCATCTACCCGATGGTCACAAGTTTGCTTCTTATCTACTCGAAATGTAGTTTTTGCAAGACTTCTTGGTTAAAAATATCAAATTACAAGTATAGTTCCCAGATTATCCTATTAAGTCAATTCGACTTGATAACGCTGGTGAACTTACGTCTCAACCTTTTGATATGATTATTGCATGACACTAGGCATTGATGTTGATCACCATGCTCCTCATGTCCATACTCAAAATGGTTTAGCAGAAGCATTTATCAAGCAGCTTCAATTAAAAGCTCGCGATCTGCTCATGAAAACAAAATTTTCAGTTTCTGCATAAGAACATGTCATCTTACATGCTGCATCATTAGTTCGACTCAAACCTGTTGCCAACCATTAATACTCCTCAGTACAATTCGTGTTTGGGCATCAATCGAACATTTCACATTTACGAGTTTTTGGTTGTGATGTTTATGTGCCTATTGCATCTCCACAACGTACAAAAATGGGACCTCAGTGCAGACTGAGAATTTGTGTGAATTGATTCACCATCTATCATTAGATATTTAGAACCCTCGACATGTGATATTTTTACCGCTCGTTTTGTGGATTGTCACTTTGATGAGCAATTTTTTCAACGTTAGTGGGGAGAAAAAGATTGTTCCAGAAGAACGGCGAGAACTAAATGGAATGTACCCACCTTGTCTCATTTTGATCCACGAAGCAACCAATGTGAAAATGAAGTGAAAAGAATCGTTTATCTTCAAAGTATTGCTAATCAAATGCCAAATGCATTTAATGATGCAATGAAAGTGACCAAATCAAATATACCAAATGCAAATGTGCCTGCAAGAATTGATGTCCCTATTGGACAAAATAAAGTGGCAACAAATGATTCATCCAATGCATGCCTGAAGCATAGTAGACCCCCAAGTTCAAAGGATTCAGGTCCTCAAAAGAGGAAGATGAAGGCACACTTTAATCCAAATGAAATCATTCATGAAAAGAAAAGGAATGACGAATCTACAATTCATGATTCTATACTTCAAGAAAAAGAAAATATCCTTTATGAGACGCTTGTCCCGGAAGAGACATAAGTACATGAAAGCAAAGAAATCTCCATAAATTATGCATGTGATAATTAATTAAGGGACTGAAATATTAAACGATGATATTGAGCCCCGCTTTGTTGATGAATGCAAACAGAGACAAGATTGGCCTTGGCCTAAGTAGAAAGATGCAATCCAAGCATAATTCCTTGGAAAGCGAAGTGTTTTTGGAGCAATAATCCAAACCCCTCCTGGCATGAACCCCGTAGATTACAAATGGGTATTCACACGAAAGCGCAATGAGAAAAATGAGATTGCAAGATATAAAGCACAACTCATTGCACAAGGTTTTTCATAAAGACTGAATTGATTATGAGGAGACATACTCTCTTGTAATGGATGCAATTACATTCCGTTACCTAATAAGCTTAGTGGTTTTCGTGAAACTTGATATGCAACTTATAGATATCATCACTGCTATCTATATGGAGAATTAGATAATGATATCTACATGAAAGTCCCATAAGGACTTAAGATGCCTGAAATGACTAACAAACCACGAGGTGCTCTCAATCAAATTAAGGGGATCATTATATGGGCTGAAACAATCTGGATGAATGTGGCATAATCGTCTTAATGAGTATTTGATTAAGAAAGGAAATACCAATAATGTCATTTGCCCTTGTGTGTTTATTAAGAAATCAAACTCTTATATGTTAATGACATGAACTTAGTTAGAACTCCTAAAGAGCTCAACAAGACTGGTTAATATTTGAAAACCGAATTTGAAATGAAAGATCTTGGGAAAACAAAATATTGTCTAGGCCAGCAGATCGAGCATTGTACTAATGAAAATTGGTCCATCAAGACTGCTGAATATTTGAAAAGCGAATTTGAAATGAAAGACCTTAGGAAAACAAAATATTGTCTTGGCCTGCAGATCGACCATTGTGCTAATGGAATTTTGGTCCATCAATCAGCTTACATTGAAAAAGTCCTAAAGCAATTTGGCATAGACAAAGCTTATCCACTCAACACACCAATGGTCGTTCGGTCTCTTGACATTAAGAAAGATCCATTTCGCACAAAATAAGATGATGAGATGGTCCTTGGTCTAGAAGTATCATATCTGAGTGCAATAGGTGCTTTATTGTATTTAGCACAATGTACTAGACCAGATATAACTTTTTCAGTCAACATGTTAGCAAGGTATTGTAACAACCCAAAATTTATTGGGGAGCAAAACACAATGATAGGCCAAAATAAAGTCATGGTTAATCGTTACTCTATTAACCATAATAAATTTCCCTATTTGACAGATATTCATAAATTTATTTCGGTTACTTTATGGTTGCATCTAACCTTCTTGTTAGACTGCCTACATACCCTCAAACGGATCAAGACATTCGTAATTCACCATCATATTTTAACCGTTTATCCCTTAAATATTCAAGTGATGGATGTTAATGATACTAGATTCAAACAATCGAATCACATCAAACAAATATCAAATATGAAATCAAAATCTCAAATTTAGCTTAAAAGGCAAAGTTGGCCTATTGGCCACATACCGACTAACTCCAAAAATTACCAAAATTTACAGGATTCTAGAACAAGTCAAGGGGAGGAGTTTTTATACCTAGGCCGAAGTCCAATTCGGCCGGAAAGTACCTGAAATTGCCCTTGATCTGTCAAAAACTTTAAAGTGGGTGTTCTTTAATTCATTGAATCGACTGCTCTGCCACCCCCAAACCTATTTGGGCTTTGTTTCTGGCCTCAAGAAGAGCTAAACAACAATGGTGGTCGACTGGGGTGCTTGCAGAAATGGCAGAGTGCCGCAATGCACCCACGAAGCCCGTTGGTGCGTTCTTCAAGAAACCGAGGCCAAATCCCATCAACTTTTGGGTGGAAATAGAAAAGAAAAGGTCGGGGATGAGTTTCTAGGTGGTGGCTTGGTGAAGTTTGCCAGAAAATGGCTAGAGAAAATGCGGATTTCTTCATGGCTTCAATCGAGTCGGGTCATGCAAAAAATGGGTCAAAGGGATGACTCAGTTTTACTGCTACTTTTTCTCCCTCATTTCCCTCATTTCTTCATTTCCTCATCAGTCACTCCCTCTCTCCTTTCTATCATTTATACCTCCTTTCTCTAATCACAACCACACATGTGGCTTCATCTCAACGGTCCCTGCTCCAGCAAAGGAACACAAGGTTAGAGAACATGTGATTGGCGGATTCAGTAGAATTTGAGGGTACTGATGTGGGATTGAGCTTCTTCAATTGATATTCTTGGTGGAATTAGAGGTCGATTTTGGTTTCGACCTTGGAAGAAGACAGATTGAGTTTAGAGAACAAAAAACAAAAAAACAAAAAAAAAAATTCTCTTTTTTTTCTCATTTTTTTTTTCTTTTTTCTTTTTTAATATTCAAATGGTGCTCAATCATTGTCAACATGGGCGCCACGTCATCAGTTAACGAGAGACTTAACAGTTAGACTAACGGATGCATGAGACTGTCCCAAAATTAACACTTTAGGTATGACTCTAGGATGAAAAAAACTTTATGTACCAAATGTTAAAAACCACGAAATTTAAGAGTAGTAAACTGAGATTTACCCAAAAAAGAAACAGTAGGAATAAAAAAAACTGAAGGTTTTTTAGTGTTTGGTTAACAAAGGAAAACCTGGTTTTTTTTTTTTTTTTTTTTTTTTTTAAGTTAGGGGTCATTTGAAGCTAAAAAACAGAAGCAGCAAAAGTAGTTTTGAAAAGAAAAAAAATCCCTTCCATAAGCGGATGAACAGTGTTAATTAAAAAGTGAATTTTCAAAATGGTCATCTTACAGTCTCTTTCTCCTTCCTCCCAGCTTCTGGTCTCCATCTCCATCGTGTTGAATGTCTGATCTTTCATCTCAGCTTTCCGCCACCACTCACTACCCCGCGACCCACAAGCACCAAATGAACCCGACAACTTGCAAACCCACCCAACTCTCCTCCTGGATCCCCCTCACCCACTGTTGCCAACTGATTCTCTGACACTGGAGCTCCTCCGATTGCGATCACCACCCTACAATTCGACCAGATCCGCATCGCGCCGTCCCGTCACCGGCACCGCCATCCTGAACCTGGCCACCGCACCAAACAAACACTGACCCTCCGATTCAGAGGCACAACATGGAGGACACGTCGAGACATATGAACCGTTTTTCTTCGATGTGTAAACAACGAAACAACGTTCAAATTGTTTTGCACGATCGAAATGACGAAAATGAAAATGGAGGTAAGTGATTGAAAACATTCTGGGGAGAGGGGAAGGGAAGATGGTGGGTGACGAGGACTCTGATATTTCAGGAGGGGGTTGTCGACGGAAAAAGGAAGAATAGCCATAAACTTTCTAGTAGAATGAAAGAGAACGTAAGAGAGAGCGGAAAAAAAGCCAAAAACTTTCTGGTATAAAGAAAGAGAGAGAAACAAGGAAGGAAAAAG
Source organism: Pyracantha coccinea (assembly GCA_028566515.2). Taxonomy (NCBI): domain Eukaryota; kingdom Viridiplantae; phylum Streptophyta; class Magnoliopsida; order Rosales; family Rosaceae; genus Pyracantha; species Pyracantha coccinea. The sequence continues at coordinate 9,362 of JAOTRO020056189.1, read as the reverse complement.
GGCGAGAAGCGGAGAACCCTCTGGCATTAAGAAAAGGAAAGAAAGAAAAAAGGAAAACGGAAGAAAGGACAGCAAATGGAAAGAAAAGCTCATATATTTCATGTATTTTTGTCATTTTCTACCGTTACAGTTGTCTTACATAAATATTTATCAAATATTATAATACTATTTTTCTTTTACTCTTTGCCAAATATTTTACTATTTTATTTCGGAACTGCTTATTCTTAGCCGAAACAGGATTTAATTAGCCTAAAACAAATGAAGCTATAAGAGAATTCAGGGAAATGGGTAAATCCATAGTTACTGCATGACCTGTGTCTAGGGATGGCAACGGTTCGGTTTGGAGACAATTATACTATATCTATCCCTATAACCATAAAAATTAACAATATTCATAACCACAAATTAACCATCGGGTATTATCTATAACCATACCCACCGGATAACGGATTCCCCATCGTTAACGGTTATATCCATCTTTGTCAATACAAAAAATATATTCATTCAATTAACGCATGATAATTTAGTAAATATTAATCTTGTCATTAAATATTTGATATATAAAATGATTTAATGAATAGATCTTGTGAAGCATAAAAATTAAAGTTAAACATTCATAATGCTGGCTGATCTTTGATATCTCCCATAAGTACCATTGAATTCTCATAGATTTTGATTCATATCAAAACTTATGAACTTTCCCACAAAACGCAACTCACATAATGCTTTTTTTGTATTTACACTGGCGAATAATGAATATACATATGTCTATGTGTGTGTGTATATATTTTTTAATACTTTAATATTATGAATAATTATATTATATATTATTGGGTTGGGATTTGGGAAGGGATACGAATTGGGAACCTTTATAACCATATCCAAAACCATAACCGAATAATATTCAATATTTTTCCCCATACCCAAAATATACCTGAATTCTCATATCTAAATCTAATTCATTCGGACGGTTATCCACGGTTATCGTGTTTAATGGTTAGAATTACCATCCCTATCAGACTCATTTATGTATCCCAACGATATACCGGAGTTTAATAAGATTTTATATATGTTTACAGCTTAGAAATTCCAACTGTTTGCCCTTAATATGTCCTTAGTATTCACTCTGAATAATACTTTTTTTTTTTCAACAAACGCTGGTATTTATACTAAAGAATGAGAGAGTGTAACTAAATTTTACAATGGGCTTGCCATTCATAATAAATAGTGCTATGAAGACTACTCTTGTTACCGTAATTCACTCAAACATAAGTACAGGTGTTGCCAGCTTATAGTGAGGCCCACCCCCGGAAGGCGCAAAATCTTCGGCCCAAAAGAATCAGTTGTGTTGTGCTTGTGCCGAAGTAGAGAGCTTGATGAGCGAAACTAGGAAGTGTAGGCTCAAGCTCAAGTGTCAATGGCGTCTCGGTCACTCTTGAGCACTCTCAGACGGAGCAGCGGTGTCAGCAGTGTTAGTCTTGGTGTTGGTAGATTGTTGTCGTCAGGAGGAGCAGGTGCTGTGAATGCTGAGTTTGTCCAAGATTCTGAGGAAAGTGACAACCTGAAGAGCAGAGTCTTCAGGCTCAGGCAGGCCAAGGGAAGCGCCACCAACGTTCTTCAGAGATGGGTCTCTGAAGGCAACCCAATTTCCATTTCGGACCTCCGCCAGATCTCTAAGGACCTCAGCAAGTCTCACCGTTACAAGCACGCCCTCGAGGTTGGATTCTCTTTTTATATGTGGGAAATTGGCCAAAATGTTCATTTTTCAAATCGCAATTGCTGAAATGGTGGGGTTTTCAGTATGATATGATTACTTTGTGGCCGATATTTGATCGATATGTTGTCAATGTTTGATTTAGTTCAGCAATTGGGGTTTGATTTCTGATTATTAACAACGTATTGACAAAATCCTGAAAACTGAACATTTTAGCAATTAGGATTTGTATTTTCATCGTTTCAGTAAATTCCCAATAAATATTACCTTTGCAATATGAAGGGTTGGCTTTTGGCAAAGGGTTTAAATGATGTCATGTAAATGGCTTAATCCAAGTATTGTGCATGAGCATTTAAAAAAGGATAGCAACCCCATCCCGTTTAAATTCCTCTAAGTTTTTATAATGTTAAAATGAAACGTATGTGCAGTGTGCACTAACTTTTCATTGTTTCTAGTTGAGCTTGTCGGCACTGGACTTTTGCTTACTAAGGTTTTAACTTTATTTCACTTGCAATAGGTATCCTTCTACAGCTTCTAAGTGTACCCAGAAGGCTCGTTTTGTATGTAGGATTGGATTGGAATGGATAAGCCCTTACATTTTAGGCATATTGATTGTACAAGTAAATGATTTTTCATTAGGAGGGGATTAGAAGAGGATTAGACATGAAGAAAACTCATCCCTTCTAATCCTACAATTTTGGAGAGAATTGAAATGGATAAGTTTGCTTCATGAGTAATCCATCTTCTACCGTCTAGTTGGTCATAGATTTTTCATTTCTCACCTCAATATACCTTGAAGTTATGGAGTTATCCATTCCAATCCAATCGTAAATACCAAATGAGTCAGCAAGTTATCACTCTTTTTTTTTTTTTTTTTTTTTTTTTTTTTTTTTCTGGTTTAAAAATGTCTAAAAGTAAGCATATTTCTTGTTTCCAAAACAAGAATGAAATTGGGAACACAACAAAATGTAATCTTCGTATGCCTTTTTCAGTTCTCTATTTCAGTGGATTCTGTTTTGTGTTTTGAACAAGCTTGCAGATATCTGAGTGGATGGTCAGCCATAATAAATTTGAGCTATCAGATTCTGACTATGCAGTCCGCATTGTCTTGATGACAAAAGTTTTTGGCATCGATGCTGCGGAACGATACTTTGAAGGTCTACCTCTTACTGCGAAAACAAGTGAAACCTATACTGCTCTCCTCCACTCTTATGCTGGGGCAAAATTGACTGAAAAGGCTGAGAACCTCTATGAGAGGATAAAGGAATCTCACCTGTCCCTTAGTGCCCTTACATACAATGAGATGATGACTATGTACATGTCAGTGGGGCAAGTAGAGAAGGTCTCTATAGTCGTGGAAGATCTGAAATGCCACAAGGTTGCACCGGATATTTTCACATACAATCTTTGGATTAGTTCATGTGCTGCAACTCTAAAGATTGATCAACTTCGACAGATTTTAGATGAAATGAGACATGATCCTGGTTTTGGCGAAGGATGGGAGAGATACATTAACCTGGCAAATATATATGTTAGCGTTGGGCATCTTGTGAATGCAGAGTCCAGCACTCTAGTAGTTGAAGCTGAGAAAGTAATCACACAGAGAATGGATCACGTACGACTTCCTTATTATTCTGCATGCTGGTTTAGGAAATAAGGAAAGGATTGATCAGATATGGAAATCCTTGATAATGACTGGGCAAAAGATGACAAGTAGAAACTATATTTGCATTCTTTCTTCATACCTAATGCTTGGCCAGTTAAAAGAAGTAGGAGAAGTTATTGATCGGTGGAGGCAATCAACTACTACAGATTTTTCTGTTACTGCCTGCAGTAGGGTTTTCAAAGCTTTCACAGACATTGGGTTGACTGAAAAGGCCCACAACTTCGAGATGCTTCTGATTCAGAAGAACTGTGATCCTACAAATTCGTTAGAGTAGGAAAAAAAGAGTTTTGGTGGAGATAGTGGAATGTATATGCAACAAGTTATGATGTCTGGATCATTTTATCAAATGACTGAATAATATGCCAGTATTCACCTGGGTTGATATTTCCGCTGTTTTGTTTCTATGTTTAGTCTCAAGTATATTGTGTTATGGAAAATTGAAGTTTGTGTTTATCCTTCCCATCGTTTGTTCATTGCAAGTGCAGCGCACACCGAGTTCTTTGTACATCATTGCAAGTCAGGTAAGATCAATATGTTAAATATTATCTATATGATGCTTTTAATGCTCATATATTCCCTAGAGATGTAAGCATTGTGTTAATTATGCCCAATGTTTATAGAACATAAGCAATAACAGCCTTAGAAAATTGGAAAAGTTGTCCTACAAAAGTGAGTTTGTAGCACTTGAAGCCATTCTAGAGTACCAGTTTGTAGAGAATTAACAAAACATTCATAAGTAACCTCATGTTTCAGCTAGTGTTTTTCTTTCTATCTTCTTATTGTGTGGTTGCATCCATGTGCTCCTTGATCAAGAAACAATTTGTGTAGATTGTTGGAGAATGGAATCTCATATCAGGTATATGATAATAAAATATGCAATTAATGTATGAGAAATTCGATCCTTAATATCATTGAGCCCTTTTATGATAAAACTCCCCACCTAGTAATAAGTAATTAAGTAAAGATAATATCGGTGATGTTGGTAGTGGCTGTACTGAAGTATGGCTACTTGGAATTAATACTTACTTTTAGGTATATGATAATTAGTTTTTACAAGGAATTACGAATTTTTATCATTTCCCATTTGATATTGTTGTTGCTATCTTGTGGGAAAGGCAACTTAAGTTTAAATCAAATAACACATGCCCTATATTTTGGTTATGATCATGTTAACAGTTAGTCGAACTCAAGTTTGAGGCTATGCATTTCAGAATTCAACCACACATACTTTGCCAATTGCTGTGTTACTTATTCCTTTTTGCGTGTGAAAAATTTGTCTCCAGATCCTGGATGTATATAGAAAGACAAATTGTCAAGGGGAACATAAAGCCTAACTTTGACAATAACACCTATAACAAACAAAACCTCAAACAACCAACACAAAATTTAACAAGGCCAACAAAAGATCATCTATCTAAAGCGGTAGTATGGAAGCCCTACATAATCACACTGATAATACGGCAAAATGAAATCAGGAGGAGAATCCCTCCAAACAAGACCAGTAGAAGAGGAACCATGATTTGCAAGTAACTTGATTATCTTCCCCATAAATGTAAGAAGAGTCTCGACCTACAAAATGTGTGGCAGACCAGCCATATGTAATAAGGACCCAGATTAATGTTGAAATGTGACCATGTTTACGTTTAGTAAGCCTATTTTGTTGAGGAGTATGAGGGCAAGAGTGGCGTTCAATGGCCAATACATGACAAAAAGTAGAAAAAGATTGATTAACATACTCTGTACCATTGTCACTTTGATAAACGTAACATGAGATATCCGCACATTAGAACGAACAATATAGAACAAGGACGAAGAGCGAGTATTATTAGAGTAAAACGGAAGTTGAGTAGACTTCTTAAGGGCACAGCCCTTACAAAAGGATTTTTATCAACTTTAACATCAACCTAGACTAGAACATAGACTAGACATGACAGGAGACGAAGGGTGATTGAGCTGTTGATGCTAAGTTGGAAGAACAGATAGCAGCGAACGCTTGGGAATAGAGGAGCCGGTAGACGACAGGGTCAACGCATAAAATCCATCCACACGGCCTTGAAAAATAAGAAACCAGTGCGTAAGTCATAAATTTGGTAGAAACTAGAAGAAAAAATGGGGAAAAACTAGATTTTCTGGGGTGAAAGGCCAACAGAAGGAAGATTTTTGCGAAGTTCAGAATGAGGAAAACATTACGGAGGTGGAATTTAGTAGGACCAAGAGTCAGATGAATTGTACCAACGTGGGTAATATTCATCCAATCACCATTACACAAATAATCATTACTCGAACTGGGATAAGATTGAGGGGCAGAAAGTGTAGAGGATTGGTCCGTCATATGGTGCGTGGCACCAGCGTCAAAATAATGATTAGGATCAGATTGATGAGCACGCTAAACACCCGCAAACGGAGGAGCGGAATCGGGCCCGGGAAATTTATGGGAGCAGGTGGCAGTGATGTGGTGCGACGTGTTACATGTGTAACACCAAGCTGGGCCAAGAAGGCCAGCGGCAGAACTGTAGGGCCGAGAGGGACGCGAGGCAGGAGGGGCCTGCTGTTGCGGAAAGAAGGGGCAGGAAATTGGTCCATTGGGCATGAGGCTGCAGAAGAGAAAGCTGCCGGGAATGGTGCTGCCGGGGCAGCCGCTGCTGATGAGTATGATTGAAAGAAGCCATGAGAAGAGGGTAGAAGAGACGAAAAAACAAAAGAGAAAGACCAAAGGAATTTTACGTTTGACCGTGAAAGGGCAAACACCTAGGCCTACTATGGTTAACACTTAACGGCAGCTAGCTTGCTTGCTTGTATTGTTTTTAAGAATAATGCTAGAGAAATTAAATTTGTAGATAAAGTTTTGAAAATTAAAGAACATAAAAGTTGATGATTAGTATATTACGTACGCGTTGATAAACGTGTTCATTCTTATTGGTGACACACCATTTAGTTTGCAAATGTAATCTCAAAATTTAATGTATGATGTGAGAAGAAGAAGAAGATAGAAAACTACAAAAACGTAGAAAGGAGGAGGAGGAGGGGCCGTTTGTTAGATGGGAATAACTGTTTTATTGGATGATATTTTGAACTTGAGAGAGAGGGAGAGATAAAATCCAGAGAAAATCTAGACAAATAATACTCTCTTAAAAAAATGACTCTTTTTATAGTTGTAAATATTATAATATATACAGGGTTATAACAATTTCTATTTAAGTAATACTATGTTTGGATGAAGAAATTTAAGATTACCAAACAAATTGAAATGATGGGATTTTATTTTCTAATATTTGTGAATTTTTTTATTTGGTTAACCTAAAAGAACTATGGAATTGAATATAGAATTTGTTATTTTTAAACTTTTAATTATAGAAATTGAGACTTTGAGGTCTCAAATTCCAAGTTTTTCTTCCACGGGAAAATTCTGAATTTTTATGTTTATGAACCCAAACAAAAAAATTAGTGCATGTCAATTATAAATTCTGACATTTACCAAAATTCCAACTTTATTTCCATCATTCAATTTATAAACTAATTACAATAGAAAATTACATTTCTATCGTACATAAATTACAGAGATAATAACAGATTATCTCTAATCTAACATGTTATATTCTCAACTTTTATGCAAATAAATATTAATTTATTGATGGGATGAACTAATGAAGGACGAGGCTTTAAAAATGAATGAATAAGATAAGATTGATGTAATTTCTGATTAGTAATCAGTCACCGGTGGAGCGTCTGTGACGAAGATGAGACGGAACAAAGGCAATAGCTAGGGAGAGGGAGGAGGAAGAAGGAAGGGACGAAGTGATTTTTTAAAGTGAACCGAGAGCAAAGAGAGGAAGTGGCGAGAAGGTTATTATTTGAATTTTTTTAATAAAATATTTATTACCCCGTTAGGTCATATCTCACACCTCCACATGTTCCTGTTTGGTTTTTTATTTTGTTTTACATGTAATACCGTAATTTCAATTGGTTAGTATGTTGTTTGTTCCAAAATCTTATGGGTGTCCAAAGAAAATAACTGTTTCTCTCAAAAAAAAGGTTTTTTTTTTCTTTTCTTTTTTCTTTTAAATAAAATAGATGAGTGTTTAAAGATAAAACTTGGAAGTACAAAGCTATTTTTGTTCTAGGCATAATTTACTGAACAATTATAGAGGCCATAGAGAGAGGGGTGCGACAATAGTAGAGAGAAAAAGAGAGATGTGTAATTGTGAGGTATATTATATTCCACCTCATTGTGTCTTTATTTATAGTAGTAGGGAAGGTTAATTCCTTACCTTTTTAGGATTACAACTCTTAATAGGTAATCAACTCCTAATAGGAATATAAGAGATATTCCTAGATACACTAAGATTTACCCAATCACATTCCTAATCTAATAGAACTGCAACACTCCCCCTTAAGTGTGTCAATACTCAAGTGAATGGCACATCAGGTCTTCAGCGATGAAGTAAGTACAGTTGATGAAATCGTCGGCACAATGTGCGAATGCGAGTCTCAAATCAACGGAAGAATGCATAAAAAGGTAAAACTCACAAAACCTTGCTATGGTAAAACCCAAGGTGGGAGAAAACCCATAGACTAAGGAGAAAAGTGAGAAGTTGCATTAAGTCAAAACTATACGTCTTCTGGACGCAAGTAGAAGAACTCACAAGGGTATGACCAGCACAGGATAGGTGCCTCGTCAAAACCTAATCAGGTAGAAAAAACCTAGTGGGAAAAATGCCCATAATCGTAGGGAAAAAGAGTACATTAAGATCAAGTGAGTATACTTCTGGATACTCTCCCTGAGTTTGACACAACTTCCAAATGAGAACTACAAGCATTGCTTATGAATAGTTAGGCATACCAATTCCTCGGACAAGCTTTTGAAAGGTTGACTTCAGCAGTGATGTCGTGTAGAGGTCGGCAAGGTTGTCTGAGATCAGGTTGCATGACTTTAATCTCTTGATGCTTTGTTGATGTAGATGTAGACACAATATGTCTTGTGTTGACTTCGTCGATGTATCATGTCTTGGTCGGGTTGATACATGCGGCATAGTCTTCATTGATCATCGTCGGGACTCAAAGATGGATGAAAACAACAAGTACTTTGAATATGCTCAACAAGAACTCCTAACCATGTCTCACGTGTGACGTAGTGAAGTGAGGTGAGTCTTGGACCGATCTGAATATTTTGCAACTAAGGTCATATTGTGGACCTCCAAGATATTGTGATATCCCTAATGGTAAAGACATAACCATTTTGGGGATATGCCTTGTACGAGTTTGATAAGTAACCAGTGTCAGCATAACAAACAAGGCAAGCATCATTTCGAGGATCAAGAGGTCAGGTTCGCTCCGATGCATTGGGATTAGCCCAAATCCGTAATACATTTCAGGGTGGTGGAAAACGTCTTTAATACCAATTTAGTGGTTGCCTGTAGGTGCGATGCTGCATCTTTACCAATAGATCAATAGCGAATGAGATGTCCTATCTAATGCAATGAGCTAAGTACAACAAAGTGCTAAGTTGAACTCAGATATGGAACTTCGGGTTCCATAACCTCTTCAAGGATCTCATTTGCATATAGCATTGGATGATCATAGGTATATGCAAAAGGTAACACCTTCGGGGTGTAGTTTGACTAGTAGACTAAAGTACCGTTAGTACAATGCTTGAACTTCAGTTCAAGGTATAAACGAAATTTCCCAAGATCCTTCATCTCAAATTCTGTCTTTAGATGTGAGGCAGTTTTCTCAAGCTCTTCTAGAGTCTTAGTGAGATGTATGTCATCGACATAAACTACAACTTTAGCAATTCGGAATAAGACTTCATAGTTTAACACGCAAGGGCATAATTCATATCCCTAATTGATCAAATAATCACTTAGACGGGTATACCACATCTGTCAGATTGCTTCAATCTGTAAGTGAACACCTCAAATGAGTTGAGAGGGTGAGCCCAGCAGCATGGGCTGCGGGTTTAGGCCGAAACAAGGCATAGTGGGA
>JAOTRO020056096.1:0-14771 GCA_028566515.2 Pyracantha coccinea | reverse complement strand
AAAAAAATATCGATAGTCCAAAAACACGGAAATTTCGATGGAAATATCGGGATATTATGAATATTTTAGACTATGGTTGATACCAAAAAAAAAAAAAAAAGCCCGATCAAACACGTACATGACACATAAGCTGCACTTATTTTATTTAGTTTCGGTAATTAACTGTTAATAGACACAGAAAACTTAATTAACTAATTAATCAACCAGAGATCTCAATGGACCTGACGTCCACCTTCTTGGCGTTCACCTTAGTCACAGTGATAGCCAGCACTCCGTTTTCCATCCCCGCCCTCACCTCCTCCACGCTCGCGTTCTCCGGCAGCCGAAACCTCCTAGTGAACGTCCCGCTGCTGCGCTCCACCCGGTGCCACGTGTCCGTCTTCTCCTTCTGCTCCCTCTTCCTCTCCCCGCTGATCTGGAGGATCCGGCCGTCCTCCACCTCGACCTTCACCTCCTCCTTCCTCAGCCCCGGCACGTCCGCCTTGAACACGTGCGCCGTTGGCGTCTCCTTCCAGTCGATGTGCGCGTGGGCGAACGACTCCGTTTCGGACCGGGACGACAGGTCCGAGAGTGAGCGGAACGGGTGGTGGACATGGTGGTCCCACAGGTCGAGTGAAAACGGGTCGAACACGCCCGATCGGCGCCCGAATGGGTTCGGAATCAGCGACATCGTTCGAGAATCTTCTGATCAATCAGGCAATTTGGAATTTGATTTTTCGGATAAGAGGCGGTTTCGAATTTGGGCGAATTTTATAAGTCAGTGATAAAGATTTCTAGAGAGTTCGATTACGCGGTACGTTCTCCGCTTTCATCGCACGAAACATACGGGGCCGTTACATATTGGCAACTTTGTAAATATTACGGTAAAAAACTCTATTCATCAAGGCCCAATGGCCCAATGGCCCAAGCCCATGCCCACTTATCTCACTTTTATTGAAAGTATGACGTGCAACATTAATATCTCATTTCATTTTGGGGAAAAGATGTTAGGGCCCAGAAAAATTCAGTGAGAAGCCTATATTCGTAGCAAATCAAGCTCAAATTCATTCGTAGAGTCCAAAACAAGGGGTATGCAAATTCACAATCATGCCGCGCATAAATAAGTTATAATTCATAATTTGAACATTCGAACATTTTAAAAATTCACGCTTACATATACAAAACTACACATATTCATCATGTCAGGATCTATCAAAACAAGCTTACAATATTAATACATTAAATTTTTAATTCAAATCAGGCCAAGCTACTCTTCACCCTACACGATTAAGTGGGCCCACGTCACATAACAGGGCTTGCCAGAAGAGTTGTGGTGTAGACGATTATACAAGTTCGTTGGGTTTATGTGGAAGTTAAGCTTGTGGAGATTTTGGGCTGCTTGGGAGCACCAAAATTCCAAGCCCACAACTTTAGTTTCACGTGTTAAGCCTTTGAGAGATAATTCTCTATCGATTTCTTTACAAACCAACTAAAATACTTCAAACCTAACCAAATTTTAAAAACTTAATTCGCCTAGAGTTATGCGTTGACAGCGTATGATCTTGAGATGTGCACCTCGTTGTAACGTGCTGGAAGAACCTTACCATTTCAAGGCACAAAAGAAATTAAAGAAGAAAATAGAGGAGTATAGCCAAAAATGAAACTTTGTTGTGGGACTTGGTGCAAGAAAGAAGGAATTCTGGGCAAAACGGTTAACCTAGCCTTCACGAGGCTACTAACTCTCTACAATACTACCCCAAAGAGGCGTGATGTAGCTATAACAATGGAAAAGAGAAAGGAAGACTTAACAAAACAAGAAGAAGTGAGAAACCTAATGGATTCTCCAGTTAGGATTTTGAGGAATTCCCCCGTCGATCAATTGAAGCCTTCAGCACGCTTGAATGGGGGGATGGACCAAGCAGAGCAAGCAATCTCTGAGTGCTGGTCATGAGCTTTAGCCTTTCCTTCATTATGACCTTTGCCATCAGCCTCCTTTACCCGTCAAAATTACCCATATTAGAAAGTTAGAAACCCTAATTAGGCACTTCAAAAACAAAAACCATCAAGGATATCTCTCTCTCTAAACTAGGGGGCTTTTAGCTCCCACACCACACATTACTCGTGCAAGTTATAATTTGTTGTTATAGTTATTCAGTCATTGCTAATAGGGGTTGTTGGTTTATTTGGAATATCTCCTAAGACATGCTTTTCTTTTGAGGTATCTCAAGGCCTAGAGCCGGAAACAAACCAGGGGAGTTAAGCGTCCCAAAGCCAAAGTTCTGCTTGATCAAAAAGTCCCTAACAAAAGAATGTTTGAAGAGTTGGATAGAGAATCACTAAATCTAGAGTCTCTGGCACATTTTCTAAATTTGAAGAATCATTTGACAACTTTGTAGGAGCACAACAAATCATATGCAGGTACTTCAAATTTAGTTTTGTGAGTTCTCTTGGAGATGCTCTTATCTAACTACCAAATATCAAAACTACATAACAAATAATAATTGTAAGATCCGCTTAGTTTTTTGTTTGGTGATACTCTTCGTAGAACTATGTACAAAATTAAAAAAAATCACGAATTTACAATTCTTAATCGCTGCTATCGCTATCTTCCGAATCATATTCAACATCGAGTGCAGCGACTTTCGAAGCACTAATTCTCCATGAAGCGGATCGAATTTTGTAGGGCAATTTGGAATGTGCACTAGTGACCATGGCACCACATTTGCCTTCCTCTTCTTCTTTCTTTAAGTCGCCGGGAGGCAAGAAGCAGTCCATGGACAAACCCTTTATGTTAAAATCGACTTCCTCGATTTCCCAAGCCTCCTCCATTCGCGTCCTTGAATGGCCTTCCGTGCTGTCACCAAACCTAAACAACGATACACATGTCTTGCCCCCGTGCGCAATGCTGATGCCTTCGACGTTCTGGTAGTCTTGGATGTAGGACTCCATTGTGGTCTCCCAAAAGATGCTGTGGTCGTTGCCGGCGGATTTGATTCGGAGGAGGTGGGAGTCCTCTAATTGGACAAGCAGGCCGGTTTTTTGGCTGAAGTAGCCCCAAACTGTGTGCCTTATTATCTCAACGTTGGTGCTGCTTCTTGCTTTTAGGGTTGAGGGTTCGGCTTCAAGTTTTAGTATGAAGCAGTCTTCGTCCTTTATTGCTTTCTCTCCAATGCAAACTGAGTTGTTGAATAAGTTAGCTGTTGACCTTGGATCAAGACCCTGTTTGGTACAAAAAAAGAGTATGATTATTTTGTGTATTAAGGTATTTAGTTGTCCTTTTTTTTTTTAAATTTAAGAAATTGACTTTTGAAAACAAGCAAAGATAAAAAAATAAATAAAATAAAATAAAAAAGGGCCATATTGTTAGGGAAAGAGTGGTAAGAGACGTGCAGTTTTGGCCCACATGTGGGCCATAGAATTATGCTATGGACTAATTGGATGGGGACAGACCAACTTAGAAGTCAGTCTTCTCAAACGCAAAGTCAAAAAAAACCAAAACTAAAGAGTGGAATCCATAAAGCACACAAATCACCATTAGAATTAGTGAAAAAAGTCCCCAAACACACGCTTTTGCTAGACCTAATGAATTAACTAAAGAATCGGAACTTAGATTGTAAGACTCGCATGCATTAACAATTGATAATAACTTAATTATATCTTGTAGAAATATTTATTTGTAAATCATAATTATTGATATAATGTCAAACTCAAATGCATCAATGATATACAGTTAAGTTTTGAAAGCTTGAGTGGTAATTTATTTTGTTCAAATGGTGAAAATAAAAGAATAACCAATTTTATTTTAGAAAAAAAAAAAAACTACCCGGAAAGGGAGAGGTGGGAGGGGTTAGTACCTGAAGGAGACGCCGGAGAGGACGAGGCGGGCCTCGAGAGGCATGAGAGTGGTGCCATGGCGTTTGGCGCCAAGCCACCTTTCCATCACTCCCTGCACTGATCTTGCAACCAGACACCACCAATTCCAAGCACCAAAGCTCTGGTCTTTTCTGCCACAGCACAAACCCACCCATCTCGCCGCCGCCGCCAACTGATCTCAACAAGCTCTTAACCTTCAATTTGTTCTTACCACCATTCAAGCTCCTCTCTCCAGTACAAAACTCTGACGTCGCCATCTTCACCTTCCCCATTGCGTACATGCTGTCTACTGAATTCAAAGCCTTCTCTCCTCCCACTGCCGCTATGTATTGCTTCATTATGTACTTGGCCATCGAAGATTCCTACAAATCATAAAACACAAATATAATTAAGGAACTTCATATGTGACCAAAATTATTTATATGCAACAAAACTTCATGTGACTTGTCATAATACTGTCTTACTAGTTATAACATAAAGTGTTTATGTCGTCGTACTAAGAATCTGAATCATTAATAGTATTTGTTATTTTCTGAAAGTGATCCAAATTTCGGTCTAGCAACATAAGCATTAATAATTAGGTATAAGTGACTTACAATGGGTTGATCCTTCATGGCGTGGCTAATGGGTTGCTGGTCGTTGGGAATTGGTAATGGAATCAGAGGGGCTCCAATGACTCCAAGCAAGAGCTGGACTTCGGCGTTTTTGCTTCCAAAAACCGCTTTGGCTGATTGTGATCGGTCGTTATTTGAGGGTTTCATCCACGACTTCATGTTGTGCCATGAAATGGTGGCGTTCTTGTGATTGCCTGAAACATACATCTCTTCCGGGATTGGGACCTCTAGGACGGTTTCAAGGCCGTCTTCGCGGTCCAGATTGGGACAAAGCTTCCTCATGACGATGACAAGAAAGAGCAGAGCAGATTAAGTGGCAAAAGAGAGTTAGGAGGAGGGAGGAGGGTGTGGGATTGGATAATATTATATGGGATGGGACTATTGGGGATATTGGTGGAGAGAGCTATTCCATGTGGGACAAGGAATACTAAGAGGAATTAAGGTGGTTGTGAGTTGGGTCTTGGATTCAAAGGGTCCTGTAGGGAGGGGTCTTTGCACTCTGCAGCTGTTAAACATTACCAACCGACCAATGGCTCTCACTCTAACGTGGTTTGCTTTGTCTATATCGTGTTTGCACGCTCTCTCTCTCTCTCTCTCTCTATGAAACTTGGTTTGTTCTGATTTTATAATTGATATAGATGGGCATCCAATGGAGTAAACTTCTCATCTAAACTCAAAGAGTGTTGAATTAAAAATGGGTTAAAAGGAAAGTAGTGTTAAAGCCATTAAAGGTAGAGTTATTCATGTGTGTGACCTTAATTTCAACTACCAACCAGGTTTTATTTTTTTGGAGTTGGATTAGGACGACTTTTCGACGGTTAAAGTCAGTAAATTTATAAAAATTTAATTAAAGCAATAATTGTTTTTTCGTCAAGGATTTTAGGAATGGAGAAAAGGAAACTAAGAAATGATGGAACTTAGGAATGGAATAAGAACCTACTTGATCCAATTTATGATTTTGAGGAATGGAGAATAAGAACTTAGTAGATACAATTCCTGACTTTGATTAGAATATCGTTATATAATAAATTTACGGATTCTGCAGTCATATTTACATGCAATTTTTTTAAGACAAGCAATATTGGGAAAGAGAGAATCTCAGGAGTAAGAGTAAAGGCGGTTCTAGTTCGTTTAAATGTGCTTTAATATAAAAGTGTTTTTGGTGAAAATGTTTTTGGAATCAATTATTAGTAAAAATGCAAGTAAATTATGAAAAACCACTTAAAGTGCTTTTGGAACCTAAAAACATTTTCTCTAAAAACGATTTTAGCTATCTTAAAAGCACATCCAAACAAGCTCAATTATTTGAACTATAAGTCTCATCTGAATCCATATATTTTTACCTTTTTATTTTTCTTTTGACAAATAACAGGATAATCTATACTAAATTTATCTAAACTACGAAAAAGAAATTCGAACAGGGAACAATATATTTTTATATTTTTATATTCCCCTATATGTTAGCAAACGAGCAAAAATCGGACGTGAATGATTCTCTCATACGGTAAACAAAGCTCACTCGCAATATACCCAAAAAGAAAAACGAGAAAAAAGATAAAGCAAAAGGGGTATATAGCTCCAATGACAAAGGGGACTGCATGCATGTATTGTCCCCATACATATAACCGTGCCATACACTTTGCTGCCTTTAACCGCAGCATATAATCTGACACAAAAAACTTTTTACGCATTAAAACGGATAAGAATATAATCATAATCCAGACCATCATTGGATGCTGCTGCCCGAGCATGCAACCGACATTTTGATTGAGTCTACACTCGATCCAATTTTGTCCCTCAATTCCATTATTTTTGCTGCTGCTGTTGCTGCTGCACTGCATTAGCTGTATCTGTACGTGATTAATTGTTTTATTTTATGTTTTTAGTCAATTAGTTTGCTTTGTTTCCCTAATTAAGCAATTTGTCTTTTGCAAGACAAGAAACTGGACGATACAAAGCTCCTGGATTAAAACCCTAAATTAATTGACACGCGTTGCTTATGGCTGCTCTCAATCATGTCCAGCACGTTCCTATGAAATCTTGAAAATATTGTTTTTTTGTTTTTTTGTTGTTTATTTATTTGGATTAACTTTTATGCTCGATTCGAGCGGCAAAGAGGTAACAAAGTATTGTTGTTACAGACATGCTTAGCGAGATGAGAAAACTGATCTACCAAAGATCTGCAACGCTGTCTTGCATTCTTTTTAGTGATATGCATATCTAACCAACAATAAAAAAAAACATTAAAAAAACAAAGCATGAGGCATCTCTAAGAGATTATATTAGATGAGTTCATTATCTGACCTAAATGAATGGTCCTTCTTATATATTTTCTATTTAATTATCCATATTAATTTTTTTAATGCAATCATATTGAGGTGATCATTTTGACAAGTCACACAATGAATCAACAATAATTTAGTATTAAATTTGGCATTAGAAGTATTTATTTATTTTTAATTCAAACGATAGTTTTACGATTCTAAGATAGACTAAGAAAATGAAGGGTGTAACTTTGAACCCATAATGTGGTTTTTATTTCTCACTTCACCACTTGCTACTAGGGGTACTTCTACTATCAAGTTATTGAGCCAATTGATTATTATTCTTTTCCTGTTGGTAAAAGCAAATTGATATATAAGAAAAACGAAAGGAGAACGAAGAAAATTTTGAAGGAAAATTTCAATGATTTAGACGTGGATTGTTACAGAAAACAAAGAAGAAAAAAAAAGCCTAAGGTTTACTTTCATGCTGGACCACGTGATGAGGTGAGAAATAAAGACCAATCTCTAATGGGCAGTATTTAGATATTATCATGACTAATCTGTTATCAAAATGCACACTCTAACCCCCTTCAGGAACCTGTATTTGACGGTCTATACCCATTTGAACTCTTATTTAATTTTAGGAGTTTTAACAAAACATTCCCGGTATTATTCATTTTTAACGAAAAAGTACATTTTTACTCTAAAAAGTCACTTCTAGTACTATTCACTTACAACACTTTTTGTCATTTTGATTAAAACTCAAAATTTTTAATTTTTTTCATTAATTTTTCTTCTTTTTTTTTTCCTAAAATATTTCATTCTTTCTAACTAATTGATTGGTGAAAGGTCAATTGGTGAAAGGTCTTTGAAAAACACCACCTCGATAAGTTTCTTCGTACACTGATAATGCAGCTGTCAGTGTTTGCTTTTCTGTATACAAGTTGTTATCCAGCTTGGAGAACGGGGCAATCTAATACAGGACCTACGGTGAGTGAGTAATTTTTATTATATATGTGTCTCGTTATTGTAACGTTTCGTATCAATAATAAAAGAACAGTTTATGTTATAATATTAAGTATACGTCGCGATGACTGGTATACTATGTCATGAATGTTTTTGCTCTAGAGTGCACTTACTATTAACGCTTAAACTATAAAAGGCACTCGATGCAACTTAAGAGCATAGCAGGCGTCACCAGAAGTGCCGAGCATCATAATAACAAACAAATAATTACTTCAATTTGTTTTCTTTTCCAATTTTTGGTGTTAGGAAATTATGATTGATTCGTCCACTTAAAAAAAAAAAAAAAAACAAAGAGAACAAAAAACTGAATGATGGAAAAAAATATTAAATTATATATCAATCATAAGAAATCCATACCCTAATAATAAGAGTTGGTGATTTTTTTGGAGTGAGTTCCCCACCAGCACGAGCTGTGTCTGTGGCCTATTAAGATTGTGATCGCCAATCACGGCACCTTCCATGCAGCAACTCGTGCATGGACCTAAACCCTGACTTCCCCCCAACAACTGACACATTGAATTTGATTGCCAACTTCATGGCGTGTTTGCATCGACTTGGGAAGTCGTGAATGAGAAAACTTAAGAATAAACGAGAAAAAGAATGGGAATATGGTCGACTAATCTCCTCTAATCGATCTATGGAATTCACATATATTTTATGTATATGTGCTGGTTAGTACGGACAAGCAAACACTCTTAACGGCTTGAGCTGTAAGCTTCTTAAATGGTCTCGAAAACTTTAAGTAATGTTATCTCAAGAAGCATGCCAAGTTTCTGCACTAGTATCCTTACCAACTTTTTGTCAAACTCTTACCAAATTTCAGGGTCATAGATAGAAACATCTAAGCAGTAACCATTCAGCTTGAATGTCAAACCATATTATATACGTTTGACAATGCCGATGGTCAGTCCCAATGGCCAATTGCAAGAACACCACTCAGTCTCAGCAAATACATTGCTTGCAGAGTCAATGCAACTCAATATCCAAATTTGAGTAGAAATGCCCCTGGATTCCCTGTTATCAGTATACTTTCACCCAGTTCCAATAACTTGCATCCAAGAGTTAAAAATTCATACCTTGTAGGATAAGAAATCTCCCACTAATTTTTTATGATCGAGAATGTTCTATTTAATCCATGCTACCCAAAAAAGAAAACCGGATTGGACGCAGACTCCAAATACACCCCATGGTAGGAGAGAAACTCCGGTATGATTGCCTGACTAGGGCAACTCTCGTACCAATGAGATCAGCATGGGGTAAGATGAGACCAAAATGCAAAGAGTCTCTTGCTTTTATAAGAGCTTCCCTTCGGATGACCTAATCCAAAAGCCCCTCTACAGAGAGTCTTACCTGCTTATACAACAATAAAACATAGTGAAGCATCTGCTACAAATCTTTACATATAATTGGTTATGTTTATCTAATAAAGCATCTTGAGTTACTAGAAGAAACTACTCTGGTGATGCAAATTCAATTCAAGTTTAAACTTTAAATGATGGAAATATAAATTACACAACCTGCTGAAGCTAAGGCTACTAATATATAAACAAGAAGTTGACAGAGAGAAACAGCTAACTCCAACATAGTTTTTGGAGGCACGGGTACAAGGAAGGTACCACTGAGTGCTTGTTTGCTACCTCTATCATCACCGAAGTAAAATGGGCAACCCTCTACACGAGTTTTTCATGAGGGCACATTGAAGTGAAACAGCCACGAGATGACAAACGCAAAGACCATACAAGCTAGCAAGAAGTTCAGGAAGCGGTGACCCTGCCAGAAGTTTCGGCTCTCTGCTGTCTGCACAGGGGCACCTCCTGCTGTTGTTGCCAGTGCGGCTTCATCATGCCACTGCTCCGCCAACTCAGCTTCACTCAAACCAGAAACATTACGTGCGGTTGATCCACAGATCTCACAGGTTCTGCAATCATATATATTTAGTACGAAAATTGAGCAATAATAACACAGACATGAGGATGGAAAGGATACCCCAAAGAAGCATGTGAAACGCTACTCTTTTGTTTGGTTACAGGTTAGGCAATCTGAACTAAAAATATGATATTGGATAGAAGATATTTTTTATTCCGAAGGCAGAACTGAAGAAAGAAGCAGGTGTAAAGAACACCTGTCATTCAGCATCCCTCCTGGGAGCTCTAAGAAACTTTTTAGTTAGGGCACAGTTATTAGCATGAAACGCCATTCCCTGTATTCATATCAGAAGGTTTAGATTAGAAGTTGTCACAAATCTCATGCCACAGCTGGAAACCCGATGTCCGGTTTTTCAGAAGTACAATGGGTTTATAAATGAACACATCAAATGGAACCACTTCACTTCTAACTACGGTGTGGTAAAAAGCACACACATCTCCTTGCTCTATGCTTGGGTTAGAGTTGCAAAACCTGCATGTAAGACTGGGATCTTACCTAAAACAAATAACCTACACGTTCGATTTCCTATGGAAACAACCAAAAAAAAAACCTATTTGCATAAACGGACAAACATTTTAATCCAATCACAAGGGAAAGATACAACTAAGATTTTTTCGATAATGGTTTTAGGATGTGAGAAAAGTTTGACAAGTTGAACCGAATAAGATTTTTACTTTTACATGAAACTTTAAAATCTTTATCTTTTCAGGTATGTACTTGTTTTACCGTCTCAGTCAGACTGACATTGGCTTCTGCCATATTTCCATTTTAAAAACACACCAGGCATAAAGAATCTATGAGGTCACCAGAATTTGGTAAGCAATGCACCTCACAGCTCTGCTGAAAAGCTTGTTAACTTATAGCAAGGCCTTAATAGATGAAAGGAACAAAGTCTTAAACGAGAAAGCAGATGGAACTACACAAACAATTCCTACTTCTGTTATTTTCCTACCTTTTTTCCTTTTACACAAGTACAAGGACATGAGGCAATTTAAAGGTTTTTGTCTAATGGGAGTAGGAACGGTAGAAAGAAATTCAACCTTCAGAAACCTTCAAAGTTCACACATTACAAAACACTGAGAGTAGCTTAAGGAGAACAAGGAATATAAGCATGTGTTACTTAGAAGCAACGGGCAATGTAAACCCGAGCGAAATAATGATATTCATTCTATAACAGCTTGTGCTCTGACGATGCACAAAGGTGTTATTGAGATGATTGTTGTTTATACATACTCGATCTTCTAATGGATTCAAACAAAATCATATAAACCTAGAGACCAAAATGCAGATTCTTTTCCACTTAACTTGTGATGCTTCTGAAAAGACAAACCCACTTCAGTTGGGTCCATATCAGGAAAACGAAACTGGGTAAAAGCACTTAATTATTTCCAAAACATCCATCATGAAGATAAATGTATGTGGAAAACACATGTTCAATACAGGTTTACTGAGTCAAAGTGATTCAGTTAACATATCATATCAGAAGAATGTGCAAGCAAACCAAATTATTTGAGTTTAACAAAGCACATGCCACCAACCGGCTTTGTCCAAGCGGAAACGCGGAAAAAGCATCGGAAAGGAGTGAGAGAAATGGAAAGTGCAGGCATTCCAACAAGGCAAGAATGGGAGAAGAATCATGTGCACAGTTGGCATTCCATGCAGGACTGCCGGTGCTTTCAACTTTAGTTATATGCTCTTGGTTTACACTAATGTGCTTTTTCTTTAAAGCAGCACACAAACTTATTCTAATTTGAGCTTGCATTATATTGTGCAGACGTGAGTTAGGCGGGTTAGTCAGATGAATGTGCTCGCCTCTAGCACATTCATTTCCCCGTAAATTAGCGTAGATTAGAATATCGCTTTTATTATTATGTTTATCTCACTAAGTATAACATTTTTTCCTGCATTATCCCCAAATTACATTTCACAGTTTCACAATCCTCAGAAGAACAACATAACTATTTAATCTAGCATTTCAACGAATCAATGCAAAACACATAAAAGTAAAAAACTTTAACAGCCATGTAATTACCAAAACACAGAAAGATTTAACCTTTAGATGTAAAAACAAAACTTACTTGTTACCCTTGATCTTGAACCAAGCCTCAGCACACTGCTTGTGGGCAGCAGCCAAATCAGCCTTGCAAGAACACCCCAGCTCAATAGGAATCCCAGATTCCTGATTCGTTGCATCCAAGCTCAGATGACAAATCCTGCAATCCCTCTCCACTTTCGCCACGTGCATCTTCACCTCCTCCAGATCCACCTCTACCGAACTCTCCGACACAGAGGATTCCCTCTCCACAATCTCAGACCCTGACTCACTGGAGCATCTCCCCTCCTGGTCCTCCGACCCTTCGGAGCCGGAGTCAGAGTAGCTACTTCGACCCGTGGCGGCGCTGCGGCGTCCCACTTCCTCCTCCTCCACATCAACAACCACGTGGGATTTGTCTGCGGCTGCCATTTGCAAAACCCAGAGAGAGACTCTTCATGTAATGGCTCTGTGCGGCCGTGATCATCAATACCGACAGATGTTGAAGAAGCTCTCAATCCAATAGGCAGTCGGTTTCTTAGATTTTCAGCAACCGGGTCCTGTCGCGGTAGGTAACCCCTCCCTCTCCGCACTCTCAGTGTCAGTGAGCAAGGAAAGATCTTTTATACAGAAAAATGGAGGAAAAAAAACAGAGTAAAAATATGTTTGCAGCGAGCAGGTGAAACATAATAACCCATAAAGCTTCCTAATTTGTGTCCCCAAAGCAGAGGACTTTTGACCCCGGCTCTGCTTTTTCTGGTTAAATTAACAGGATTAGTGTGTTGTTTGGTTTAGTGATCATAAACAATGAACAATGTGCCCCCACATTGCATATTTAACTTGCCTTTTGGGTTTAACAAGTAATGAGGGAGATCAGTGTCTCTGTTTATTTGTTAATCTCTCTGCTTAATTGAGAAGAAAAAGAAAAGGTCTCTTCCCAGAAAAACAATTTATATGTGAGACGGTGCATCTGCTATGTCACAATGTATTATTGGGAAGGATTACTTAGTGTTCGGAATTTAAGAATAAACATATTTGAAACGTAAAAATTGAATTTGATGATCTACATTAATTTATTTTATTGGCTCAGCACACACAAACTAACAATTTTTTTTTTTGACACGCAATTAACGATGAAGATGTGTTAATTTTTAGAATCCGAACATTATTATTCGGGACGGATCCAATTCTATATAATTGAACGAAATTGAGCAGAAACCATTATCTTATATATAAAGCCAGAGCCCCACTTTGGGGTCACGGCCTCAACAAAAAAGAATATGGCCAAAATGCCCCTTAGCCAAAAAAATCAAAAGCACATACAACGGTAATTTTGTAATTTTAACAGTTCTTTTTTAATAATTAATTTTTTGATGCAGTTTTTTTATTTTTTATTTTTATTAGTAGCTTAGAATAAATTATCAATAATGTGATTCAATTTCTTTATTTTTAAATACATTCGAAACATCTTAAGAGACATGTAATGCCGGTTATAAAAAATTTCTTTTGCACGCGGATAATAATGTAATTAAATTAATTGTCAAATGATTGTTTTTTTTTAACAAAAGATATTATCTACACTGAGATGAGGGGGTGGGTTTAGCCTTACAATAGGCTAGCAATAATGTGATTCAATCAGTTGTTTATTAAATATTATTTCTCTATTTTTAATGTAAATTCTATGGAGCTATTTTATTATGTGAATTCAGCTGCTTTAATTAGTTTATGAGGGGTTTCTTCTAGCATGATCTAAAATGATTCATTTACTTCAAATATTTGACTTTTATTTTGTCAATTTACTTATATAAATACATTTAAAACGTGTAAGTTATATATAGCACGACGTGATTTAAAAAATATCATCTGCAAGCGCATGAACGAAGGTTTGATTTTTTTATTAGAGAAGAAGTGATTGAGGTGACTTTAGAAACTGTTGAGCAGAGAACACAGGAATTGTTTGCATGAAAAGCAGATTTCATTTTGCTTTCTTGACTCGAAGTGCTTTTCTTTAATCTGCTTCTGTTTCAATTGCGTAACTGGCACGAAGACCCCAGTCTTTTGTTTTCTGAGGACAGTCCACTTTAACTTGTGAAAGACAGACATGCCCCTGCATTTTCTGATGTGAAGGGTGGTTTTGACTTATCAGCAAAATTAATCGATTAAAAAAACATAGGTGACGTGAGCACTGTAACCCATGGAACAGCTGTTCCATCATCATAATTTTTTTAGGGTAAGTTGAAAACTTTCGTTTTAACCTCATGTGACATGTTTGGCAAAATCCTAAATTAAGCTTTTGGTTAAAATTAAATTTTGGGTGCCGTAAGTGCGGGCCGGACAAAGTATACGAATCTGTTAGGTATGTGATTTTATTATAAAAAACTTCAGTATTGGTTAAAGTGTAATTAGAATATTTAAACTCTAATATGATAGTGTGATATTTCAACAATTTGTAGATCATTTTAAGCAAAAGCATGAAATAATAGGTTTTGGTATAACACAAAGTGTGAGAGCTGCTTAAATTAGACCGCGACGAGTTTCTCTTCCAGTGTTCACTACATAAGTGCCATCTTAAATGGAGGATATGGGTAAAGGCTTAAAGCAACTGTTTTGAGTCCAAGATAGACCTATCACGGGCCAAATACCCTATTGTTTTGGCACCATTTTTCTTGGGTCATATAGATCAGGCCAGGTCTTAAGCCCGAAATCTTTTCTTTACGGGAGATGATTTTCTGCACACTCATTTTCTTTTTCATACGCCTCTGTTATTTATGATCTTTATCAAAGGAGAAACAAAGGACATAAAGAAATATGAGTGTACAGAAGGAAAATGTGCGGAAATCATTTCCTTGTTTATTCGTATAGATTTTTCTTCATTCTTGTTTTAACTTCTAGCTCTCCCATCCTGAATGTGAACAAGCTACAAAATAATCAATTTGGAGTGCCATAAGCTAAAATTGGAGTGCCAAAGTTTTGCCAATCAAGTTTTTGGATTTGAGATAAAATTGCACTTCTAGGAAAGCATTAACTAGTCAACAGCTTCTTTGCTCATAAGTAAAC
>JAOTRO020056007.1:0-14771 GCA_028566515.2 Pyracantha coccinea | reverse complement strand
AATAAATAATTTTAATTTTAATGTAATGACATTGAACATAATATCTATTAAATATTAAAACAAAAAATATATATTAATTTGAATTAAGTACATATTAGAGGACTAAAATTAGTATCCAATCTAATCTCAGGTTTTTATTGAATTTTAATTTTCTTCAAGGATTAAAGTTCAAAAATCCCTTTAATTAATTGTGAGTCAGCCAAAATGCAACTTTAAATTAAGAGAGATTTTTCAAAGTGCCTAAACGGGTTTAAACACCCCATATTACTATACAAAACAACGTTATAACTTATCAGAACCGAAAAACAATGTGTAGCCAAGGAAAATTGGTGTGAAAAAATAGTGATAGAGATTTCTAAAGTTTTATTTAACATAAAGAAGTAGCAAATATATAGTTTCACTAGTATAGTTGATTTGCAACGCTTAACCAGTACACTCATTTCACTAAATATAGTTTTCATGATACTTGTATTAAGAGCGTGAGACAGACATTAACGCAACATGCATGCATCGTATGAGAACTAATTATATCGATCATTCGCAAATAACACATGACCACAAAACCATGCACATATATATGACCACAAAATCATTATCTAACAGATATGCGAGAATGAGAAGAAATGAAATTAAGGGAGGGACGACAGACACAGATGGATGTCGGGTTGGAGGCCGGGATTGACTACTTGTCGGACTGCAAGTAATAAGTATTACCTAATAATTTCAAAAGTAAACACTGAGATTACATTATAGATCCACATATTAAACGTACCAAAATGAAGACTGCAATACATACGAACGTGCTCAGGACCACATCCAAGCTTTCCTTCCTTCCTTTCTCTTATTTTGTGAACACCCAAAAGGCAAAAACCTAGCGAGTTAGACACGACCAAAGCATACTAAATTACAGACACAGAAAGCCAGAAGGAACGATGCGTGCATGAATGCATGCAACTTTATTTACACACATATACCATAGCGAGCAATCACAAACTGATCGTGCAGGACCATCACAGCAAGCGGCTCCGCGGCATTCCCTTCTTCTCCTTGCCCGCCTTGGCTTCCACCTTGCCCCTCTTGACCACCACCTTGGCGTCTTCCTTCCATTCTTGATCACCACCTTGGCCATCTTGATCACCACCTTGGCCATCTTGACCACCACCTTGGCGGCCCCCTTGCCGTTCTTGACCACCACCTTGGCGTCCCCCTTGCCATTCTTGACCACCACCCTGTCCCCCTTGACCACCACCTTGACGTCCTCCTTGCCATTCTTGACCACCACCCTGTCCCCCTTGACCACCACCTTGACGTCCTCCTTGGCCACCTCCTTGCCATTCTTGGCCATTGGCCAACTTTGCCTTCCTGGCCGCCGCCTTGAAGGCTGCTTATTTGGACTTGAATAGTCTTGGGTTTCTTAGGCTCGGGCGGCGGCCTCTTCTCCACTGTGACAGTCAGCACCCCGACAAGACACTCGGCCGAAATCTTCTCAGTGTCTGCATTTTCCGGCAGCACAAACTTCTTCAAATACTTCCCGAGCCTTCTCTCCATCCTCAAATACTTGACCCCCTGATCCTTTTCCTTCTCTCTCCTCCTCTCCCCGCTCACCACCAGAACGTTGTCCTCCTCAATCTTCACATCAATCATATCCGATCTCAGCCGGGGCACATCCACCACAAAAACGTAGGCGTTTGGAGTCTCCTTCACATCTGCAGGCGCGTGGCGGCCATGGCCTTGGCCTCGCGGACGTACTGGCGCGAAGGGGTCAGGTGGCTCTGCTGGTTCTGCTCGTCGGAGAAGTCAAGCAAGTCGTGCAGGGTCTCCAGAAGGTTGGGATCGAACCCCATGTTCCTCAGGCTCATAACCTGGCTCATCACCTCCATACTCGTGGCAACGATGATCTGATATAAAACTCCTGAAAAATGATTGAACGCATTAAGGTGGAAAATGTATGGAGATTATTTTCTATAGAGTGAGGGAACATATGAAGCGGTGGTATTTGTAAAGAGTAGTTTGGTGCACATTTGACAAGTGTTTGTGTGGTCTGTTCTTCACTTGTTCCGTGGATTATGAAGGAGGAGGAGGGAGAAAGGGAGTGGGGAGTTTATATCTCGGATCAGGAGTGCTTGATTTTCGCCATGACACAGACCCTCCTCACTTAATTTGCTAATTTTACCACATACATCGAGGCAAATCAATCTGATTAACAGTTCAAATTCAGTACGGCAAAAAGAACAACTACTTACTTTAATATCATCCTATGTGTACTATCACGCTTTATTTTATGTCAATTTAGAATTTTATAAGGGTAATTATAGGAAAATCAAATTTGTAGACAAAATTTTGTAAATTATGTAACATAGAAGTTAATGATTGGATTATTACTTAAGCGTTGATAAACATGCTCATTTCTATTAGTGACACATCATTAGTTATCAATAACATGACTTGGAGCCAATAGGTTCAAACCATGTCATTGATAGCTAATTTAGCTTCTTAACATTACCCTTTCATAAGTTATATTTTCATCCATGAAAACCAAATCTAGACAAGGATGGATTAAGGGTCACGGGTGTGAACAATGACATGGTTTGGAGCCAATGGGTTCAATGTAAAAGCGACCCAAATCTCAGATTGTACTAGTAACTTGTAAGCTCAAGGATTAACCAGCTTATGTTTGCAATCACGGTATACGGCCCAAAATTGCCCATGCTAAAGGTATCACATTTATGAGAGCAAAGTGCCAAGTGCCAACTAGTAAAATGTTCTTGCATTTTGAACTTAATTGACTAGGTAAAAAATATTGTGTGTTTCTCGTCTGCAATCAAGTTTAAATTTGTTATCTTTAACGTCAAGCAACGTTGACCTGAATGCTCTTGGCCCTCTTGGGCTCCGGCGGAGGCAACTTCTCCACCCTCACCGTCAGCACGCTGCCTTGAGCCACCGCCGAAATCGTCTCAAAATTTGCATTCTCCGGCAGCACAAACTTCCTCATAAACTTCCCCGCCCTCAACTACTTCAGCGCACCCTCTCCTCTGTTTCTCGCCTTCTCTCCCTGCTCACCACCAAAACGTTGTCGTTCTCCTCTAATTTCATTGGCTTTGAATCCGGGCATGTCTACCACAAACGCGTACGAGTTTGGATACTCCACCACGTGCGCCGGAGTGGCCGCCATTGCCTTCGCGTCTCGGACATACGCCCGAGATGGGTTATTGGCGTTTCGGGACAAGTCCAGCATGTCTTCCAAGATTGTGAAGAAATTGCCGCTTTTCTCAAATCCATGTGAACGCAAATTGTGTGAGATTAGCAGAGAATTTATTAGTGTGGAAAATGGAAGATCAGATTGATGTATTTATAGAGTGATTAAGGAATTACAGAGAACATGCAAGAGTTCTGGAGGCTGCAAAGCAAAACGAAACAAGAACATCCCATTGAAACAAGCAGAGCAGCAACTCAAAATTTATCAGTACAATCTTCGTATTCAAATTTCGTCATTGTCTTCGTAGTCTACATAGAGTGAATCATCTGTTTCTTTCTGCTCCATGTATCCGTACTTTCTAAGAAGCCATATGATTACGCGAATCACGTTACCAACGAACACGATCCCCATCAACGCCAGCCATATCAGCACAGAAACTTGTGTCACATGATACAGATAGCTACCCCTTTTCTTATTCGGTGTCATGATGATTAATCCGATAAAATAGGTACCCGTTAGTGCCGTTATTGCAATCCACATGATCACCATCTGAAGCCACATCAATCTTTTCCGCCTCATAGGCAATCCGCTCACCAGCAGTAGAATTATGCTCAATGATGCAAGGAAAGCAATCGTGTTGAAGATCATGAACTGTCCATAATTACGGGGCTCTGTATTTGCCATCACTGACTGCCCGGCTGTGTGCGGACGCTCCACGGCGGTGCCATTGGAGTATTCGAAATAGTCATCCTGCCATACACCGCCTGGCGGGGATAATGCAGCTTGAAATGCCACTGTCGCGATTAGGGAAGTCACAACCATCAACGAGCTTCGTTTCCTTCCCAACCAGTCAATGTCCTTCTTCTTTACTATTTCCTTTATACTCATTTTCTTCGACATTAGCGGGTGCATTGAGATCGAGTTGGATACTCGAACTGAATCCATTTCCGGCTCGTACGCAACGGATCGTGACTTGTTGATTCCTGGAGCTGCAGCTTTCTGAAGGCACTGTTTGATTTCCAAGTCTCTTAAATCTCTAGTGCTATGAGATAAGACGTCCAACGCAGTGAAACCATTCGCATTCTGGGCTTTTACATCTATCTTTGTATTAGTCAGCAAATATTTTATAACCTGCACAAAATTTCCACACTTTTTCCTTTAGAATGAAAAAATGTGATATCGATCTCAGGCTAATCACGCACTGCGAAACATTGCAAAACACACAAGTTTGCATGACTAACTTGGGATTTTACGACAGTACCCCGACCCAATCACGCATTACCAACCACAGCATGCACGAATGGATTGGGATGCTGCGGTAGCATTCCAATTCAGTCATGCATTTCCAAAAACAACACCGCATGATTGGCTTGGGATGCTACGGTAGCATCCCCATTCAGTCACGTATTGCCAAACACACAGCACTGCGTGATTAGCTTTAAATTCCATCATCGTAGCATTCCAGGTACATGGAAGTTCTTCTCTATAAGGTGAGTTAAATGGAATTGAAATTTTTCTTCACTAATATTCATAGAATTCTTGAAATTTTGAAGTTTTCTTCTTTCAGATAAAAGTCTAATTATTCCCACTAATTAAATAATTTTGATTTCAAAAGACAAAACTGTATTCCACAAAAATTAGGGAAGTATTACCTCTAATTGTTTCTTGGCCACAGCAACATGTAAGACTGTGTTGCCATCGCCGTCCCTCCAATTCACAAACTCATCAGCTCTCCCAATACGTTCCACCAAAACCTTCAACACCTCCAGCCTGTGATGCTTCACACACAAGTGCAGCCCACCATCGCCTCCCTGAGTCAAAACCCGAGTCGCCGCCGGTATGACTCGGGCCAACTCAGCCACCACCGCAGCTCGCCCCTTGATCACACCCAGATGCAGGGGAGTGAACCCATCGCGATCCCAGACCAAACCCAGATCTGGGTTGACCAGCACCAGACTTTTCACTATCTCCACCGACCCTTTTGCTGCCGCCAGGTGAAGAGGGGAAGAGCCGCGGGAATCCAACTGGGCGGCGAGTTCGGGATTCCGACTCAGTAACTCTTTGGCGAAAGCAGAGTGACCCAGAAGCGAGGAGACGTGTAAGGGGGTGTCGGAGAGAGATGGGGCAGGCTTACTGAGGATTTGAGGGTCTTCTGTGAGGAGTTCGAGGAGGGCGTCGACGGAGCCCCGCACGGCGGCTCGATGGAGCTCTTTCTGCATGACCTTCTCTCTGTGTTTTGCTTCTTCTTCTCTCTGTTCCTCCAACAAACTCAGCAGCTTCATTTTTTATTTCTCTCTGATGCTTTGCGTGCGAAATACAAAACGGAGACGGAGGCGAGCAGAAGTTGACGGACGCCGTTAGTTTGGTGGTACCAAAGAGGAGAATAGAATCCTGTCTGGATTTGAGAATTCGAAGGATCAAGTATCACGTTCGTTCATCGTATATTATGCAATCAATTTTCATTAGATATTAGTTATATTTAATTTAAAATAATTTCTAATTATACGATGTAATACGATTAATTAATTTCCGGATCTTTACAAAAAGGATTCTTGTCCCAAAGGGGGAGGTCAAACCGTCAAAATTAGTAGCCTAAAAAACGTTACCGTCCACTTTTTTTGGGTCGAGAATACCATCCAAGTTCTATGAGAGAATACTTGGTTACCGATCATTTATTTTTTGTTTTGATGTTATATTTTATTTAAATAACTTTTATATATTAAATTCCAATTCTAATTCTAATTCTGATTAACATCGAATGACTTTTGTTTAAATTATCTTAATTTGTATAGACCTTTCTGCGCCTTCAAGTTGGACCAAGTGAGACTGAGTCAACATGAAACCTCACGTGCGAAAGACAAGTAATGGTTTTCATCTAGAAACCTTACGGGGGCCATTTGCTTGCTATTTTCTATTTTCTTTATCAAGACTTGTTTGGATGTGCTTTTAAAATGATTAAAAGCGTTTTTGTCAAAAATATTTTAAAAGAACTTTCAAATGAGCATATATTTTTAATATTCTTTTGTTATCTAAAAGCGTTTTTAGTCTCTTCATCCGATGTCAAATGAGGCGCCTTCTATTACATATTTGAATCTGACTTCTTTTCTAATTGAAAACCCGTTTGGAAATGTTTTTTAAATAATTGAAAACGCTTTTGATGATAATGTTTTTGGAGCCAATCATTCGGAAAACACAAGTGAATCCTTTCTAGAAAGCATATATGAAGCATTTCAAGTGACTGGAACACAAAAACATTTTCTCTAAAAACACTTTCAGTCATTTTAAAGCACTTCCAAACGAGTCTTAAGTTTATTTGACCTAATGGAGACTCAAATGATAAAAAAAAACTTTGATTACCCAAAAATAATCTTAATATTTCATTACAAAAGGAGAAAAATATTGTATGATGAAATGGGCTATGGTCTCATACACTTCCTAGAAAAGAACACATGAACGGTGATACTATCTACATTCTTGGCCTGGATTAACACAACTAGGTAACTTAACTTTGACAAGATTCGAGCACTGGGTAAAAACTTCATTCAACTTGCATTCTGCACGTCATCAGCCATTCACCTGCAAACAGGAAACTCCGAAATTAAGGAACTTTCAGACGCAATTTTATAACGAAGAATACGCAAACAATGACGAAGAAATTAAAGTTGATGAGCATTTAAGTTGCGATTTTTAAGCATCGGGGTTTCAACAATGAAGAAGAAACTAGTAGTCTGTAGAGTTAGGCTTAAGAAACGAATGTGCAGTTGAGCAAAGCTGCAAACTGCAAGCAGTAAGAGATGGAAGATCAAAGGAAAACTTAATTACATTTTAATTGACTTCTCCGTGGCTGCCAATCTCTGATTGTTTTAGTTTCTAAAACATTTATATACAAGAATCTGAAGAAACCGTGATATAAGCTACATGCTTGAACAAAATTTGCAACGAGAAGTGCATGACTCAAAGTGCTGTTGAATTTTTAAGATGCCCAAGTTCCTTCCTCCTAACAAGATACTATCATTAGATACAACGTAAAGCTTCTCAATCACATGTGAAATGAATTAGTTTACAAGTTTGATTAATAATTAGATCGAAGTGATTGACCAATCAAAAGTAATCATTCTCTTCAAATGACAAGGGATAATGGTCACCATATTACAAAGCACAATTTACAGCTTTCGCAACTAAACATCTTCAGTCATCATCGATTCGCCATTAACATGGAACATAACTTACCACTGTACCAAAGGAGTTCATGTATATTGAATGCCAGCGTCCCCGCTGTCGGGAAGGCGAGGAACCACAACAGGTCCTCCCCTTACTTTTTCGACAGCAGAAGTAACCCTCAATGGTCGACCCAGCAATGCCTGCAAGCAGAACTACGTTAATCAGAAAATCTTTGCAAAAGAAACAAACTTTGATCCATAACAACATAGTTTCTGCATCACCTTTCCATCCATGGCATCTTTTGCAACCTGTGCTTCATCTTCCTTGGAGAAATTAACAAATCCAAACCCTCTTGACCTGCCGGAATCTCTGTCATACACTATCTTCACTACAATGCAGAATATGAACAAAGATGAATTCTTTTTTTAAGGAAAACCACACATAACATTCAAATTGAGAAATAAACTGGAAGTGATCATTGGGACATTTTATCGAACACGTAGACGACATATGAATAATTTGCAAAATTTCAAACTGGGAAACCAAGATTTTACCTTCGGTGACCTCCCCGAATGAAGAGAAGGCGTCTTTCAATGACTTCTCGTCCACCGACCATGACAGTCCTGCAAAACCCAAAAGCCAGATCACCATAAAAACGATCAAAACACGAAAACTACATAACTTTGGAGGTGTATTGTATGTATGGGGAGGAGTGGGGAGAAAAACCTCCAACGAAGAGCCTGTTGTTTTGGGGAGGAGAGGAGGAGGAGGAAGACGGTGGTGCGCAGAAGAATCGCCGACTTAAAGTTGGGTTTTGTATTGTGATTGTTGTCGATGCTCTTCGAGCAAGGAGCGTCCACAGAGTGTTGTTCCTCAATGATGGCATGATTAGCCGATGTCTTGTTCCTTCTTTTTGCGCGCTTTTGAGTTTTGAGCTGGATTTGGTTGAATTTTGAGGTCCATGCCACATGGGCATAAATTTTCTTTAGGTCTTAATTATTGAAATGCCCTTGAAAACTAACATCGATTCTCATTTTATCCTCCAAAACTCAAATAACATTACTTCATTTCACTTTATTCTTTGAAACTCAAAAAAAACCACTTCTTAAAACACATACTGAGTATTTGTGTCTACGCCGTCTCAATCTCTGCTTGATTAGAGGAGGTGTCGAGTCAACTCACACAAACCAAAAGATATTGGTATATTTTATCGAATTCGA
Organism: Pyracantha coccinea; assembly: GCA_028566515.2. Taxonomy (NCBI): domain Eukaryota; kingdom Viridiplantae; phylum Streptophyta; class Magnoliopsida; order Rosales; family Rosaceae; genus Pyracantha; species Pyracantha coccinea. Next base: position 6,194 of record JAOTRO020056007.1, on the reverse strand, counting down.
ACTCAAGACCTCCTTCAACAGAGTCGAAGAAATTTAATATCTCTTGATTGTCAATTTACACCAGCCATTTTCCAATGAGTTCAGGTCATGAACCATAAGCATATAGCCAATGGTTCCTTTTTCCAATTTCACCCAGTTTCCGGTAAAAGTTACACGGAAAAAGGAACCAAATAAACTCCAGCACTCAACAATCTTCTACCCAAAGGAGCTAGCCCTCACCATTGTTATCGCGGGTAAAAACTCCGTTGAACAACATAGTTGAGGTCATCTCTACAACAGATACACAATGAACCACAAATTTATCAGCTCACTTTTCTGCTACAATAACCTACGAAGCCAGAGAATTGTCGCAAAAACGCCATAAAATTAACAACTCAAGAGAAGGGAGACTATTTCAGTATTTCTGGTAAAGTTTTTTATTTTGGCGAAAGCGAACCTGAGTTTTACAGTGTAGAGATAACCGCAGAAAGAACAGTATAGGATGGTTCGGTCTCGGTTCTGAATCATCATTGATACCAAAGCAGAGGATCCAAGGACAACCTGTTCACAGTATTAGTCGCGGCCGCCTCACAACAATTAAATGATCCCCCATCAAGAACAAAGACGAAATGAACATGGGATGGGATATTATACAAGATGCAAGAAAATTGCAGCAAATAGTCAATTGTTCTTACACCACAAGACTAGAAAAATATACAACAACGACTTGGACTACCCAAAATAGAGGTGAATTACAGTGATACGAGTTGAAAACCAGCCGGAGAACTAACAAACTAACAATAATGCGGTACTGTACAACATAAAGAGCAAAAGATTGATCACATAGATCAATAACCCTGGCCCTAGTCTAAAAGAAGTTGCAAATCATTACCGTGTGATCAACCCTTTTCGCGCCAACTGACTACTTTCCGCCCTAATTTTGATCATCTTCTGCTGCTTCCACTACCAGATCAAGAGGCTCTTCACTCTGCTTGGAACTTTCCGCTTCTTCGAGGTAAGAGGGGCCTTGTTGATGCCTCCCAACAAGAACATCATCACCATCCAGAAGACAAAGGCTCCCTACACAAATAGTTACCGTGACAGGATGCCAATTAGCATAATTTTCCACCATAACTACACCAGGGGGGAAACCATGAATTTCAACTTCTTTGATAGTGTTTTCCTCTATGTCAATCCAAAAAAGCATATAACAGTCATCTATAAAAAGAACCATTCCACCATTCTTCGAGACCACCAAAGGCTTGTAATGATAGTTCTTACGAAAAAGGGTACCAGGGTCCTCTTCATTAATAGAATAAATCAAGGTCCAAGATTCCGCGACTCCAAATTCCTTCATAATCCAACCATCATGTCTGGTTCGTCCATAACGAACACCAATATATAAACAGTCTCCCAAGGCCTCCAAAAACAAATATGGCTCATCAACCGGGACGGGAAACGTGCTACATTCCTCAGTGGCAAGATCAAGGGTTATAATTGTGTGTTTACAGTGGTTATATGAACCATCCATCAGCCAACACAGAGAACCGTTCGCAAAAACGATATTATAAAAATCAAATCTATAACGTCTTCCAGGGGTGTTGATGTTTTGGATCCTTTTCCATGAGTTAGATTTTAGGCTATAAATTTGAACCAAACAAGTCAAAAGAAATGGATCTTTATGTCGAAACACCGCAAATCCAACAAGTTTATAGTCATCGTTAACCGAATCATACCCGAGAGCATAGGAGGGAGGACCGAATTCGATCATGATATTCGAATCCGCCTCAAAGGTTGTGCGGGGAATCATCTTGAACTTTTGAATTGAAGGGTTCCAAAAAGCAATATCCCCGTCCTCCCCTTCGCCTCTTTCGCGAATGCAAACCAGGCCGTGAACGGAGCCGCCCAAGATCTCGGTGTACGCGGGAGGGCCTTTTACCCACCTCACAGACATGAAATCCGGCAACCGCGGCCAATAGAAGGGGTCAACTTCAACCGGCTGTTCAGCGCATTTCAACGGCGGCACAGTCTCGACGCATTCCCCGAACGCATCCGAGTCGTCAAAAGACACTGAAAAGAAATCAGAAGGATACGACCCAACTAAAAGGGCGCGATCAGAGTTGGTTGCGGCAGAGCGTTGGAGATGGGCTTTGATGAAGTGGCGGCTGCGGATAGTGGCGTTCCAAGATTTGGAAACACAGAGGGATCGGAGCAAATCCTTGGGAGGGAGACGCGCGAGGATCTCGAGGAGTAGCTCCGGAAGGAGGTTTGACAATGACATGTTTGATTTGGTGTTGAAAGACATTGAAGCATACTGATTTAGGGTAGTTCTTCTAGGGTTTAAGGGTCAATTGGTGCATTTGGGTGGGTTGGGAGGAGGAGGAAAAGGCAGGGGGACGATAACATCTTTCCTTTTTCTTTTTCGTTGCAAGGGACAACATGATTTTGATTGGAAATTTCTTTTTCCCGACAATATATTTTAAAGAATTTAACGAAAAACTTTATCTACTTCATTTTTATAAAAAAAAAAAATATATATTTTTACATTAAAAAGTTAATTCTGATACTATTTATTTTACTCTTTATTTGTTCTTATCGTTAAAACTCAAAGTTTTCAAGCTCTTTTCATTAGTTTTCCTTATTTTTTAGTGTGATATATTTTTAATCTTTTTCTATTACAAAATGCTTTGATTATTGAGGGAAAACATTTATGGTTATATAAATTCTGGTATGAGTTCGATTTTCAAGTGTTATAGAAATCTAAAAATATTTTCTCAAAAATGACTTCAATCATTTAAAAACAATTTTCAAACGAGAAACATTTTATAAAGAAGGACCTGCTAAATACGGCTTCATTAGGCATTGATAAGTAATTTTTTATGATACACTTAGATTTTAACAAAAACTTCAAAGTATTTAATTAGCAACACTTCTAACAAAAACGCTTATGAGCTATACCTATTGGAGTGATGAAGCATGTTGGCCTGAAGAAAACCAAGAAAGTAAAAAAAATTAAGTACGGCACAATTTTTGTATAATACACATCGTATATACACATTAAACATGAGCCGTTAGATTAAAGCTTTCATTACAATCGTAATCCAACGGGGACGATAAAAATGTGCTGGCATTGGGTTAGAAGTATGTTGGGCTGGGAAGGTAGAAGATCCAAACCGAAGGGTTCAAAGTAGCAAAAGGAGCTAATTCAACTTCACCACTCAGACTCGTTCCACACGAACGAGGCAGTCAGCCATCGCCGCCGCCGTCGTCACTGGTTGCAACTCCGTCGACAGACATACTTGAGGTCTTCTCTTTCTCCCCTGTATAATCTCTGTCTTTCTTCCTTTTATTCAGTTTGTTAATCTGCTGCTTTTTCTTTTGCTTCGTACTCGTTTTTTCTCTTTTTGTAGTTCGTGAATTGCTGGGTAAATTTTGAATCTAACCGTGAAAATTTGATTTTTGCGTGGAATGAAGATAAAAAGTTTTGTTCTTGAGAAAGATTGAGCTTAATTACCACCGGGCTTATTCTAATTCCAGCTTTAGAGATAATACAACATCTTAATTTTGTTGTATTTGTTCGGTTTTAGGAGTAATTGAATGGAGATTTGTGATAAATTTAATAACTTTTGGGGAAACACATTAGGTTTGATCACTGCGTGATGTGCCTGTGGCGGTTTTTGTTGAACCGTGTGGTTCATAGTGGTGAAATGTAGAGATATTAGTGTTCAAGGTCACTGAGCTTGGTTGACGTAATTTTTCTGATTTTTTTACGATGATTTATTGGTTAAGAGTTAAAATGATTGTAATGTAAACAAGGAAAATGATTGGCACTAGCCCGTTTTTAATGTTTTGATGTTCATCTTTGCAATTTTGATTTAGTAGTCATTGACATCCTTTAAGCAAAGCTAAACCCTGAAATCTTCAACATATAAATAGTAAGCTATATTTAACAGAGGCACTAAATGTTCGCGGTGCTTTTTCATAGACTTTCTGTATTCCCGAGTTGCTATGTTTATCTTCTTTCTGATGCAGCCATGTATTGGTAGTTTTCACATATGTTGAAGTTATGGCTTAGGCACCACTTTGGGATGTGTAGGTTGGAGAACAAAATGAATGCTTTCAAGGCTTATAAAGCCAATGTCCCAATTGCATGGAGCCCTAATCTGTATATAACTTTGGTGAGGGGAATCCCTGGAACCAGGAGACTTCACAGGCGTACTTTAGAGGCATTACGTCTCGGAAAGTGCAATCGAACTGTCATGCGATGGAATACTCCTACGGTTAGGGGAATGCTCCAACAGGTTTGATAAGTTCACAGTGGATGCTTTCATAAGGCATCTCTCCTGTCCGTAGTTGATAATGTTAGCATGTTATTTTTCACCCAGGTTAAGAGATTGGTCGTGATTGAGACAGAAGAGATGTATAAGGCCCGCAAACAAAACTTGGAAAGCCACCGAACTCTACGTCCCCCATTGGTCGTAAATCACCAACCTGGTTCTGCAAGTGGACCTTCTTAATCGCATATGTCATTGTTTAGAGGTCAGCTCTCAGCTTCTTAGATATGATTGAGGAGACTAATATTCCTGTAGTGTAATTTTTTATAAGCAGCCAATTGTGGATCCAGTTGTTTTGTCAATTCCATGTTTGGCTTTTTGTCTCAAAATTTGCTCTGGTTCTGAACTAGTTCATTAACGTTGATACAAGTAATCTTGCAACTAGACGGCTTCTATTTGGCATGTTGTTATGCTGTTAATTTTGTTTTTCAGATGAATAAAAATCTGTCATTACATTGCATTCTAGAGCACACTGTATTTACATTGAGTCCGAGAGACTGCAGACAAAAAAAGAATTTAAATATCTAATAAATGATTGACAAGCATACAATATTACACAAGATCCTTTTGGAAGCATACATACTAGGTTCTAAGGCCCTTCCTTTGCCTCAATTCTGATTATCTCTGGCATCTCTTCATCTGTTTTGATGTTCGAGCTCTTGAACTCCTTTTCGCCACTATCATCAGGGCTATTGTTCCGATGGCCTTTGTATTGGTGTTTCATTGCAAAGGTAAGAAAAACCAAGAAGTTTATAGCTCCTAGCACTGCGAGGACCCAGTAGAAGTTATCCACCCTTCCTTTGTTCAGGTTACTCCTCAGCCAGCTCTTCTTAGTCACTTTGTCCACTACCGTCACCAATAGACTGCTAACGTAGAATCCCATTGAGATGGTGCTTAAGAAAAGCCCCGTGCTCATGGACTTCATCCTGTCCGGTGCCTCTCTGATGAAAAACTCAAGCTGTCCGACATAGACAAAAGCTTCCCCTGCACCCACGAGGAAGTATTGTGGGATAAGCCAGAAAGCACTTAGCTTGGTGTTTTGGTGAACTGTAATGTTTCTTCTTTCTTTCTCTACTATTGCGGCAGCTACCATAGCCGCCATTGATAAAATGAGTCCAACCCCAATCCTCTGAAGGCTCGTTATTCCTTGGGCATTGTTGGTGAGTTTCCGAGCAAGGGGAACAAAGAATTTCTCGTTTAAGGAAGTAAAGATGAGGATGGTGATGAAGAGAAACGCTGAGAAAGAACCCGCAGGGATTTCAAAGGAGCCTACTTTTCGGTTCATGAAGGTGGCTTGTTCGATGGTGAACGTAGTCATTTGAGAGTAGACCGTCCAGAAGAGGATACATGTCGACCAGATCGGCATAAGCTTGAAAACCAGTTTCACCTCTTCAACTTGGGTCACTGTGGACACTATCCATGAGTTGCTTCTGTTTCCTTCATGAGCAGCATATTCATCTAGGATTGCAGCTTTGTCTAGACATCTAACCATTCACATACGTAGTAGATGAACAAAACCTAGTCAGTGCCAGTGAAGAAATTTGATGTAATGCTGATAGTTTAGGATTCGGACGCCCATTTTCTCATTTTGCACACGCATGTTTAATTATGTACTTTTTCTATTTATTCAATCCCAAGGCCAAAACTAAGTAGGGTGTGCAAGAGAGAAAAAATGACGTGCGAAAATTACTTCCCGATGATAAACATGGAATACTGGCTTTATATGTAAACTTACTTGAGCCTCTCTGTGTGGGGGATCTTAGCTTCTTGGCATCCATTTAAAAGGCTTGGATGGGACGGATGTGGATGAGCCCTCTTCTTCCAAGCCAAAAATATCACTCTCCATATGACAGTTAAAGGGCTGCCTCGAGGCTTGCTGAA